>KN470979.1:0-16986 GCA_000787095.1 Periophthalmodon schlosseri
TTCATGTCATCATTCATATCATCATTCTGCCATTGTCAGTCTTATTATAGTGTAGGGCTGCAGCCATTACTCGACTAACAGTGACTGACTATAAAAAGTCACTGTAGTTGTTACCTGGACTAGACACACTGTAAAACACATGAAAAGACCTTTTATAACTAAAACCATGATTTTCATTAATAATCAGTGGTGGAAGAAGTACTCAATTGTGTTACATAAGTAAAAGTACAGATACCGGAGCAAAAAAATACTAGTATCACATGGAAAAATCTACTTAAGTAAAAGTATTAAGTACCCATTTACAAATGTACTTAAAGAGTAAAAAGTATTTTGTGCAGATTTTGAGATCTAATGAAGCTTCAGATGTAGTGATTTTTTTCAATATAAACAACTGAAGTTATCATTTTTTCTGGCTGTTTTTATTTGTATATTTTTGTTTGCCCAAATTATGAACTTGGTTTAAAAATAAACCCTCAGGCTTTTCAGCAGGTCTCAAACAATAAAAAAAAAAAAAAAAACAGTTTAAAGGCTTCTGAACAGTGGTGGAAGAAGTACTTAATGTTGTTTCTTAAGTAAAAGTACAGATAGCAAAAAAGATACTTAAGTAAAAGTAAAAGGATACCTGCTCTCATATGTTGTGAAGTAAAAGTAAAAAGTATCCACTTAAAAATGCACTTACATAAAGCACAGATACCTAAAATTTGTACTTAACTGCAGTACTTTAATAATTTTACCTTGTTACCTTCCACCACTGTCAATAATACATTTTATTTATAAATATTCTCTATTTTAAATCCTTCAGCCAGTATATTTCAACCTTTATTTGTTTGCTAGTGTAGGCTATTTAAAGTTCAGTGTACTATACAAGTAACAGTTTGACTAATCGACTAATGGAAAATGAATCACGATGACTAAAATCGTCGTTAGCTGCAGCTCTGACACAGCGCATACAAATATTTGATATATATTGAAACATGGAGTAATAGCAGTTATTTTATTATGCAAACTTAGAATACCAAGTATATCTTCTGTAATAAAAAAGCCGACAAAAAGAGCGGTGTGACTTTCTGAGATTAGAGTCTTTCCATCAGCAGCAGAAGAGGACGCTGACATTTGAAAACACCTCAGTCAATTATAGTGGGCTGGTGGAGCATCAGACTTACACTGACACTTTATAGACCTATAAAACTACAATAAGTGCATCATTTTGAAAGCAGATTTGTGACGTTTGGCAAAGCTGCAAAACAAAAGTTGTAAAATTTGACAGTGGGGATTCAGGCTCCTCAGTCTTATTAAACTGTCTTTGTTCATCTACTGAACATACTTCCTGTTCTTGAATTAACATTGGAGGAAAAATAGTCTTTACTTTTATGGTGTAGTGCATTGCCAAGTACTTTAGTCCTGCCTATAGTTTGGACTTTTTGGTTTAGATGTAGTTTAGATGCATTGTAACCTAGTTTATAGTTTATAGTAAAAGCCAAAGTTAAATCTGTCAACTGGACAAAAAGTTGTAGGAGTGAAGACGTTTGGCTGCTCATCCAAGCCACTTCTTCATTTCTGGTCAGATTACTGCTGGACACTGCCTTATCTGAAGGGAGGAGCTCACTACACTGAAACTGTAAACAGCTATTGTTTGCAGTTTCAGCCTGAACGAGCCACCATTCAACCTTAATGGCCCTGGCTGGTTCTATTGTTCTTGTTTCCTTTGTTCCTTTGTTTGCTTTGGGTCTGAGGATGGGGTTGTATATAGGTGACAAAGTAGTTTATAGTTAGTTTAAACCTGGTTTGGTCCTGATTAAGATCTGGGTTAGAACTGATGTGGTCCTGCTTTTCAACATGTCAGAATGAACTGCTGTCAAACTGTTGTTTCCACATGATTCTCATACAAAAACATCTCTAATTTGATAATATATTGTCTGCCCCTGGCAGTTGCTTCCTTACTGTTTTCACCCAACAAAATGTCTTCATTCAGTCTCCTCCTTCCACAGGTATCTGCTTTTGAGGTATTTTCCCAAACCAGATGAATTAAAAATCAGGATCAGGCCCTTTAAGACCTCATGAACTTCTGGTTTAGACCTGGTTCAGTCCCTGCGCGGAACTGGTTCAGCTTCTGATTTGAACTTGGGCTGAACGATTTGGGAAAAAAATCAGATATTTCTGACAGGCTTTGCGATTTATGTTTTAATAATAGGATCTGCTCAAAGTTCACATTTTGAATCCGTGCTGAAGAATTTACAAAAAGTGACTGAAATATGAACTGACCAAGTATTACAAGAATTTCAGAACATGTTTGTAGAGATGTACACAGTTTTATGCAGAATAATACTGGACATTTTCTTGATATTTTGAAATGATGTTCTTTGTGATTTGCTAACTGTCTCCCTTAAGGTTGCGATTATTCTTGCAGCACTAGTTTGAACCAAGTAGGCCTGTCATAATAACACATTTTGAAGTACGATATATTGCTGAAGAAAATATAGACGATAAACGATAATACTGAATGACATTATGATAACCCTACAGTACAGGGTTAAAAACTACAGTACTGTTAATGAACACGAGATGCAATAATTATGTGGCGACAGAAGCTCAGCTGGTAGAGTGTTTGTCCACTGATCAGAAGATTGGTGGTCTGAATCCCGCTCTCGACATAAACATCATTGGTTGAGCGTTCAGACCCACCGACCCACAGGTTGGCGGTACGATTCCAGCTCCCACAGATGAATACTGTCATTGTGTCCTTGGGCAAGACACTCAACTAGGGACGGGACAACGACATGATAATCGCCAACAAAGATGATCACCATCAGATCACCAGAATGTGCAAGAAAAAGCTACTTCTCCACGATGATCTCTTGTAGTTCATTGTTGTTGTCACTTTCACAGTCGTTTAAATATGGAACCTAGTCATAATATTAAAATTATAATTATTCATATCTGTAACATTTTAAAACGGTCAGCAGCTTTAATAATAATCATGATATAATCGTTAAGCGAATTATTTTGGCCGTGATAGTCGTGACACCAAATTTCAGTATCGTCCCATGCCTGCGCTCAACCCTCCTCGCCACCAGTGTCTGCGTACACTGGTGTGTGAATGTGTGTGTGAATGTGTGTGTGAATGTGTGTGTGAATGTGTGTGTGAATGTGTGTGTGAATGGGTGAGTGGTTCCTTGAAGTAAAGTGCTTTGAGTGCCTTGAAAGTGGAAAAGCGCTATATAAAAATGTGACCATTTACCGTTCATCCCTCTACAGCTCAAATCTTATCATAGTGCAGAAGAATAACACAAATGTCCTCACAAAAGTACCCGTAATAAATACTGACCCCCCAAAATAGTGTATATCGTGACAGTCTTAGACCAAAATTTAATCTGCACTGGACTGATCCTAGTGCAGATTGATTTCACTCCTGATTTAGTTTAGTCAAAAAGCTCTTTCACATCTGCATCTATAACGCTGTATAATTATTACCTGTTAAACATTGTAGGCTTGTATATATATTCATCACAAGTACACTCTGTTACTAGCACTCGCCTTTGATTCGCCGGTCTCTTTTCGGCTCTGTCCAGCTCTGATTCCATCTTGCATATTGCTTTTTGAAGAACAATATTTCATAGGTGGGCCGCAGTGCAGCTCCCTGTGTCTAACCCAGCGACTGCGGCCCTATAACTCAACAGCGTGCATGTGAGATAGGCCTTCTCCGTCGCAGCGGCGAGGAGCCATATCCATATTGAAATTTGACGGCTTCGGCCCGCCTTCCTCAGTGCAGTTCTTCACAAGGTCACTACGCAGAAATATGATCCGCTAGTGCGTCGTATACTCTTGACATTGATAAATACTGCTTTTAATGACAGTGATTCAGCCGCAATTATGGAGTGTTTTTTCCTTTTAAAATGATGGAGTTATGAGAGGCGTGCTGCAGGGGTTTGAGTGGTGAACACAGCAGAACAGTTCAAGTGCAGGAGATAGTGCCACACATGTTGTTACGGATACGATAATAGCTTGATTTGATGGTAGTAGTGCACCTGCAAAAGTTGAAGTACTGGCTAGAAAAGTATGGAAAAATAAATATATGAAATATGCTGCTCTATACTATTTAGTTTTATTTTATTTTATTTTTTTGTAATAATTGCCATTATAAAAGTCATAGTTATTCCTCCAAAGCAAAGTCTTGCATCTGCTCCAAGCCACATTTTTTTCCTGACAGAGGGCTGCTGTAGAGCTGTCAAATGAAAACAGACCTAAGCTGATCACTTATGATTAGAGATGACTGAGTCTATATTCAAATGTGATTCAGTGCACAGCCCAGGGAGCATTAAGACAAAAGTGTCTTAATAAGGTAATGTGGTAGGTAATGTGACAAAGCCAAACCCAGCGTGCCTGTGTGTAACAGCGAGGAGGAGGTGGCTGGAGGGGCTGATGGTGCAGATTGAGGAGGTGGTGGCTGGAGGCGTAATGGTGCAGATTGGCAGCCTCGCTTCCTCAGTACCTCAGGGCAGCTGTGGTTAAAGTAGTTTTCCACCACCGGGTTGGGAGACGGAATAAAAAATGCATGAAATTGTAAAGTGACTTTGAGCATTCTAATCACTATATATAACCAAAGTCCCATTTCCACCAGTCAGGTCTACTGCACCTGGTATTAATCAGTCCTGTTTAGTCTCCATTACTCTGTAGAAGCTAATAAATCTATAGAATCTATAAATACTGCCTACAACTAGTGGAACCACAGATACCAGCATCACTCTTGTACTATCTTGTAGTCTGATAATTACCTGCTTGACCTGGTTTTAACTATGGTCAGAAGTTAACGCATTGTTATTTTAAAGCTTAAATTCATGTCTGACTTATTTTCTGATTTATTTTTAATTTACCTAAATGTTGTCACTATCACAGTGTTGTAAAGCTCCTCCCAATGTGCTGCTACCACCCAGTTTGATATGCTACTATTATATGTGCAGTATTACAGGGTATGAAATGAGTTTTGAATTTACTGTCCCTCCACTTCTTATTAGTACTAACTAAGAGCTTGTCCCATAGTGATGCTGCTGGTGCAGAGCAGCAGATGTGATGGAGCACACTGGCTGTATATATAAGCAGATTATTCCCCATGCAGAGTGCATGTGATTTAAGCTTATAGGCAGAGGTGAGGCTTTAATGACACTAAACAGGCACTGTAGTTCACCAACAACCAGAGACTTGAATATGATGAGTTCTATATGAGAGTTGAGATGGACAATATTGATATCTTGATTTTTTTTTTGTCTTGGTTGAAGTTCAAGTATCGCACAAAACATGAATTGACCATAAAATGAACCACAAGTGCAGAAGTATCACTTTATGCGCCTGTTTGTAACTTTACACTAGGGGCTGTATGGTGTGGTGCATTCAGTGAATTGCCAGAACTGTTAAAATAAATATCAAACGAGTCCACTGAAAAACATAACGTGTAACATACTCAAGGCATAAAAAGCCTTCTTTTGTTTGGAAATGTATTAGGATGATAAATTCAGAACATTTCAAGGGCAGGTATAGAGCCAAATGTTTGGAGAGAGCGCACACACGTAGAACCATAAGTTTTCGGCTACTTCTAGTTGTGATACATAGGTCTAATGTTTTGCAAGACTGATGTCTACGGCTACCTGCTACTAAATGCATGTTTGTGTGGTGGCACTCCCGCTTAAGAGGGAATCCCAGTCATTTAAATGGAGAATGTGAGAAAAGTTTCATTGCTTAAACAGAGACATAAAGTAGGTTGATTTGTGTAAAACGTTCACTTCACTGCTTTAAAGCGGCTCTGTAGTCCCTATAGAACTTATTTGCTGTCTAGATCGGCCGCAGCTTCATGCAAAATAATACAATCTGAATGATGATAGCGGCGCCCACGGCGACTTCACAACAACAATTGTTTTGATACATCTCCCACCTCTATACGAGAGTGGGGGAATTATATGAGAATTTATAGACTTGATTTTGGCCCTGTTCAGACGTTGGCTTAACAGATCAAATCCTGGGCAGGCTTAAGGCACATGTGGACCCAGAATGCACTGTGAGTGAGGTGAATTGTAAACAGAGCGCTGTGAGCAGGAAAGCCAGTCCAAATTGGAGCTGCGTTTTAGTAAGAGGATTGGTAAAGCAGTGGAATCCTCTATCAGAATGTTGCAGAAGTTTGTTCAGTTTTCTTAACCACAAAAATGCAATCTTTAGATGGTTTAGCGGTCAGTCTGTAGCACCTATGGCCCTGTTATACGAATGTGTTATCTGACCGATTCAGTTTGATGCATTTTGAGTTTTGTTTTTAATTACTCGGTTACTTTTTTAAAGGCGCTGTACCCAGTTTGTGTCTTCGGGGCAAAATGTATGTTGCCCAAGGATGTGTGGAACGCATAGGATAAGGAATAACTTTGGACCATCGCAAACTCTTTAAAATGAACTAGTTCTGCTTTTCACGTTTTTAAGACTGTACAAATCAGCAGTGGTGGAAGAAGTACTCAACTGTGTTACTTAAGTAAAAGTACAGATACCGGCGCAAGAAAGTACTCAAGTAAAAGTATCATATGAAAAAATCTAAAAGTATTAAAGTACCTGTTTAAAAATGTACTTAAAGAGTAAAAAGTAGAAGTATTTTGCCCAGATTTTGAGATCTAAGCTAGCTCTTTTTCTTTGTATATTTTTGACGTTTATAAACCTTCAGCCTTTTCAGCAGGTCTCAGACAATACTTTTACTTTTCAGTCCTGTTCAAAAATGTAGTGGAGTAGAAAGTACAGATACCTGCAGTCAAATCTACTTTAAAATCTACTTCAGCAAAGTACGGACCTAATACTTATACTTAAGTAAGAAGAAAAATTGAGAAATTGATTCGTATTGCCACTGCTGAAGTCTGTATCATTTTTTAAAATCAATATCACTGCATTTAACGCTTAACAAATGAACAACACTTGTGTGAAATACTTTTAATTTTTAAACTGATACTTTACTGCTTTTACTTAAGTAGATTTTTTCATGTGATACTTTTACTTCTTCATTTTAAGTGTTGGCGTACAAGTGTTTTTCCACTATGCTAAGATGAGGCATGTATTGATTGATTTTTTACATATTTCGCTTGTATACAATCTAGAGTCAGTTTGATTCATACAAATATTAATTTTGCTGTATTTGATGTATTCATTTGAACTACTACAATAGACATTTTTACTTTGACCCAGTGCAGTATTCTTGTTCAATCTACAATACAGCCATGAGGGTGCGTCGTTGGTTAAACAGTATTGCAGTATTTGCCGAACAATTTGATACAGAAAAAAGCAAAATATTCCAACTCATCAGTTAGTCAGTTAGTGTGAAATTCTTATGTAACAACATCTTCAGGCTCAGTGATTCCCAAGCGATGGATGACAGACAAAATTAGGCCACATTACTCGAATATTTATTATGTTTTTGTTGTTCTTTTACAGTACGCTACAAATTTCTGCCACGCGATCTATATCTGCCTGTCTCCTTTAAGAATAATTGCAAATATCGACTTGGGTGACGCCACAGACATCAATATGAGATTCTGAATGCCAATTTTGATGAATAGCCGTAAGCATAAGTGAATGGAGAGTAACATTATCAAGTGTATCTTGTGTCTAATCTTATCAGCGTCATGTTTGCAGTGTGTTTGTAACTATAATAAAGCGGTTACTTTGTATTGATTGGTTCTGGAAAAGCAGCGGAAATGCTCAAAGGAGGTCACAAATATCTCACGGGTCAATATGTTTCTTCTGCATACGCTACAATCGCTAAAGGCAGGGCAGCAGGGGCTCAGTTGGTAGAGCGTTTATCCACTGAGTCAAAGGTTAGCAGTTCGAATCCCGCTCTCGAGATAAACATCGGTTGAGCGGTCAGATCCACTGACCCGCAGGTTGGCAGAGTGATTCCAGCTCCCACCGATGAATACAGTCAATTTGTTCTTGGGCAAGACCCTTTGCCCCCACCTCGACCCCAGTGTCTGCGTACACTGGTGTCTTGATGTAAAGCGTAAAGGGGGCCTCGAAGGTGGAAAAGCTCTATAAAAATTTGACCACTTACCATTTAAGGCACCAGTGCTATTATGCAAATGTATTGGTACATTAATTCAATCCATTTAGAGAAATCAATTTGAAACTTTTTCTGTAACATAACATAAATGTGAAACAAAAACATATTACAAGTTTTTCATCATGTCATGTTCTCATATAAAAATAAATCATTTTATGTATAAAACAGACAAACTTGACCATTTTTAGGACATTGAAAACAGAAACATGAATAGAGCCAGGTTTAAATTTCTTGCTTCTTTTGTTGACATGTTAGATACATTTTACAGAGGGGATTTTGGATCTTATTTAGAGTAGAGTGAGTAGACTAGATCTGACAGAAAATTTGCCTAAACATTCAAATTTCACCGAGTTTTTGGAGATAAACTTGAATAAATCAGATTTCGAATTTGATCTAAAAAATCCTTCTGTTCATTTCATCAAAATCTTGTTAAGTACGAGACTGGAAATGTTGGTGTTTGTAGGTGCTACTTTAAGGGGCGATCCTTATGTCCCAATGGCAATGATGTATTCAAAGAGAGTGCTTTGTTGATTTGTTCACAATTTGCTTTTAGACTTTCAATAATGCTTCTTTGGTTTCATTCTTACTATGTTCTTCATTTTCCTGGTATGTTTCACAGTGAGACATTTAACTTATACCTCCAAAACAAGCATGTGATGACACCAGTCCAAGTTGTCTGAACACATGCAAAATAGATACGGTCTGTGGAGCGTTTGTCTGAACACATGCAAAATAGATACGTTTATTGCCTTATTGTGGGATATTTCATCTTGGAGACAAGCAGGTGGCAGAGCCCCCACCAGAAAAGCAGCATAGGGCAGCTTTAAAGAGCCTATATTACTCTATTTTCTGATCTATGTTCTAATGGTGTTTCCTCATCACAAACCGAACTGGAGTTGCGTTTTGTTTCATTCACACATGTTTAACACACAAACCCTGTATATTTCGGCTGAGTTCTTCTCTCAAACAGAAAACACTCTGTTCCACCTTGTGATGTCATGTGGTAATACAGGAAGTGCTCCACTGTGTTTTTAAACGCCATACACCTTCAGAAGAATCATTTGAACAATTTCAGCCCTGGAATTGTCAATCTTTACTAAATTGAAGTTAAATGTAGCTAAATGTTAAAATGTAAAATGTAGCTGATAACGTGAAAACTACCGCTTCATGACATCACAAGGTGGAACAGAGCATTTTGAACTTTGGAGATGTAGATAGACTAATACTAAAGAGTTACTCAAGCATGTGTGAATGAAACAAAACACAACTCCAGGTTTGTTTTTGAGGAGGAAACAACATTATTACATGACTTAAAGCTCACAAGAATGAATTTTGGGTAATATAGGACCTTTAAATGGATGGCCACGTAAGGAAGAAGACTATGATTCAACATAATTATCTTTTAGTGTAATTACCAGCCTGCAGACCATAGACGTATCAGTGGAAGACAGCTATCATCCAGTTATCAGTTATCAGTTATTAATACACTACATTCACACAAGTCCATAGTCCTGTCCTTTACACAGCCGTGCAGGACATAGGCAGGAGCCATGAGTCACTGGTTGGGTTTATTTCCTGCTCTCCAGACGGGCTATGATCTGCCAATAAGTGCCCTCGGTCACCCATACAATGATATGAACGAAAAAAACACAGCGGGCAGAGGTTTAGCCCTGTGGTGACTGTGCACTTTTACTGAAACATTAAGAGAAAAACATAAATATAATTATAAATGTAGACCTAATTAAATGTGAGCAATTCTTGCCAGAAATGATCAAAACTACATTTCTGTGAGAATATCGTGAAATTTTTTCATTTTTTATGTTTAATGGTGGACTATGTAACATTTCTGGTGAGAGTCTCCATGGAAATGTTATTGATTTGCTTGAAATGTTCCACAGTATGGCATTAAACTTATCTAGCCTGCATTTATTCAATTTAAGTTTTTTTTTTTTTTAAACATTCAAACATTCCTCAAAGAAGATGCATTCTTACAGAGAAAGAGGTCATCTTTCCACAGATCTGAGATGTGACTTAGCCTAGTGATATCTTCTGCTTGTCACCATGGAGATTTAATGACCATACTTTGGAACATTCCAGGCAAAGCAATAATACCTCCTTTGCGATATTAATTATTTGATTAGGATTAGAAAGGATTTTATGGAAACATGGAGTGAGTTATCTGGAGATTTGGAGGGTGATTTGTGAGTTTAATCTTGCTTTTTAGAAGACACAGTTTACTACTAATGCAATGCCATCCATCTAGTGGCATAGTCCTGTCGGTCCCTTCGAGAGACATAGTCCCTCTACTCACAAAGACATTATTTTGTCAACTACAACCCTAGACAACCCTAAACCTATACATTCTCCCTCCCTCAATGTTTGCTGGGACTATTTGTTGCTGATCTGAGCAGCTGTGTAGTCAGAGGGAGGCCTGCAGAGGAAGACTGAGACAGAAAAGATCACCGGACCAGCAGGGGGCGCTCTCAACTGGGCCCTCGAGCACCACACAGATCACACACTTGAAGGAGTGAGAAATCTGCTGCTGTGATTCAGAGGAGGAGTGGAAATAAAGATGATTCACCACGTCTCCAGGAGCACTGCTTGTGTGGAGGATATTTCAGTGCCATGAGAACGTTTGTGAATCATAACATCTCAAGCATTAATGTGAGTGTATGTAACCACAGTCCTCACATATATAAGCAAGTATGTGGAACATAGAACAACGAAACATATAGATTTCACTGACAATGATTGTAATTTTGTTCCATTTTACATGTTGGGTTTTGGCCGTCAAGTGGTTTAAAAAAGCAGGCTTGGGTTGCCAGATCCTATGACACTTTCAAGGTGAAATGTCAGAAAGAAAGTCACTCATTTGCTTATTTAGCTATAGAAAATGGTGGTGATTTTTGGTGATTTTTGCCCCGCCTGTTACGAGCTCTAACTTTACATCCTCTTTTCTTTTGTAAGAATATTCACTTTGTACATGGTCCTGACAAATAAATAATAAACTAAGCTAAACTACTGTGACTGGAGCGGGCCATCAGGGCAGCAGGTCTTTAGTATAGATCACAAGGCTAATTTATTTCGAAGGGAAGCAATCAAGGAAGAATTTCATTGCATAGTTTAAACTGTTTTCACTGGAGCAACAGTAGCTCAGTTGGTAGTGTTTGTCCACTGATCTGAAGGTTGGCGGTTTGACGCCCTCTTTCGACATAAACATCACTGGTAGAGCGGCCAGACGTGATTCCAGCTCCCCACAGATGAATGCTGTTGCGTCCTTGGGCCAGACACTTAACTCACCTCGCTCCTACTGTGTGTGTGCACTGGTGTATGAATGTGCGTGTGGATGGGTGAGTGATTTTTTGATGTAAAGCGCTTTGAGTGCCGTGAAGGTGGAAAAGCGCTATATAAAAATGTGACATTCATTGCGTATGTGACAATACATTTCTTTCAATCTTTTAGTGTATTATACAATAACAGTATATGCTATGGGGAAGGGTCCCATTTGCTTTTCTTTCATGCCACTGAAGGCTAAAGAATGATTTAATGAGCACAATATGTATGCTGCATGTTGCTATAGTACAGTTTTCGGCCTCCTGCTGGTCCCAGAGTCAGGACTAAACATGGGGAATCAGTGTTTCACTTTTATGCAGCTAAAACCTGGAGCATTCTTCCTGAAGATGTGACACAGGCCTCTACTTTGACAATGTTTAAATCGAGGCTCAAAACGGTTCTGTTTAGCAGTGCATATGACTGAAAGTTTTTTTTTCTGCACTCTTCTCTTTAGTTGTTAATTTTATAATTGTTATTTATGTTTTGATTTGTTGTATTATGATTTTAATGTCTTTCTTATTCTGTAAAGCACTTTGAATTACTTTGTGTACGAATTGTGCTATACAAATAATAAACTTGCCTTGCCTTGGGGTACATGGGTAGATTTCTAACAGTATCTTGTATCTGTTGTGTCCCTGCAGAAGAATGCAGCTTCAGCTCCCCGGGGGTCTACGACGGCTCTGTGTTCAGCCGAATCGTGCAGATCCTTTACAGGAACGAGGAGATCACCGTCAACGACTGCATGGTCTTCAGAGTGCACCTGCTGCTGGACGGAGACAGAGTGAGTCCCCCCCAAAACCACCACACATTCTTATGGACAATGAGGTCAAAGTTTTGTGTTCCTATGTGACAAAAAAGCTGAAACTAACATCTGCAGTTTGACCTTGTACAAATCACATTTACATTCAAGAGAGTGTTGCCTTTTAGTGACTCGAAAATGCTTTTCCACTGCATGTTTGAGTCAGATCCATACTAATCAGGACAAGAATTTTTTGGAGGAATATATTATTTGTTGTCTGGCAAATCTAGACTGATATCAGTATTTTTATAGTGAGAGATATCAGTCTTGTCTCACCTCCCTCCATTGTAACAACATTCACTCACCACACATTTACTGCTTCGCTCAATGATTCTGCACAAATCTGCAATGTTTTTTCTGTCCCCTGTGATATTTTATTTCATATTTGTTTTGATACGGTAATATAGGACCTTTAAGTATTGGAGAAGTGTGTATTCTGGATCCTAGGCAACATTATTGTGATGTACCTTGCTACTGGGTGCTTTTTGGCAGTCACAAACTCACTCACAAACTTGGACAGCTCTAGCTCATACATTTGTCTTAATTCCAATGGTGGATCTGACCCAGTGGACCAGGGGAGCAATCTGGCTTTGGGCGGGTCATTTCGATTTGATGGTGGGAGTTGTCCGGCTGAAGCAAAACAAACAAGTTGGACATTTGTACATTTGTGGATTGGAAAGATGCCTGTGCCTTTCTCCAGGGGATTTGGTAAAAGTTTGTTTTATCAGCTCGCTCTGCTCTTTGTGCCTCTTCATCCAAGCTTTTAAGTATTCGACCTAAAGAGGTGCCTGGTTTTCACAGCGCTGAAGGAGGACGTTGGAATTTAAAGTTCCTGTATTACACCAAGTTGACTCTTGTGAGCTTTAAACCATGTTATAATGCTGTTACCTCATCAAAAACATACCTGGAGTAATCCTTCATTATTAGCGTGTCTACATCTCCAAAGCTCAAAATGATCTGTTCCACCTTGTGATGTCATGAAGCGGTAGTTTTCAAGTTAACAGCTTCATTTTACCTTTAATTCAGTAGAAAATGGCAATTCCAGGGCTGAAATCGTCCAAGTGCTTTTAGTGAAAGTGTATGGAGTTTAAAACACAGCGGCGCACTTCCTGTATTACCACATGACATCACAAGGTGCAGTAGAATGTTTTCCGTCTGAGAGAAGAACACAAATATACAGGATTTGTGTGCGAATGAAATAATACACAACTCAGGGTGTGTTTTTCATGTGGAAAACAACATTATAACAGATCAGAGAGCAGCATAATATAAGAACTGGTCCGTAGCTGTCACAAACCCTTTGGCACATCATTAATATCCACATGGTTTCATTATTGGGCGCGCGCATAGCTTCTTTCAGACTGTGAAGTGAAACTGGGCTAAACCGCCCGAGTACAGCCAATCAGAGCACTGCTTTTGGCTGTTACTTTTGGGTTGTCTCTGTCCCTGCCCTCCTCTCTGTCCCTGCCCTCCTCTCTGTCTCTGTCCCCCTTAACATTGTTAGCTACAGACAGTCATTTTGTCATAGAGTGTTGCTTTTGCAATATGCTCTTTGGGGGAAAACACACAATTTACTCATCTCCAAAAAAAAAAAAAAAAAAAAAAAGTTTCTTTCTCCTTTTCCTGAACACAAGACCAAGACCGATAATGTAAATCCGTTTAGCTTCTGCCAGGTTATATAACGTGATGGACTTTTACTTTTGCTACTTTTGCATTTTACAAACCCCATTTCTTTAGATTAAATTGTATGTACTACTTTTGTTCCTTTCAAGAGAGTCCAGTAGCAGTTTTAATTAAACCCTGGATTTCTCATAACACAATTAAAAACATGACACTGGCTGCTAATGGAAATGTATAACAGCTGGTGTTACCACTGTGCACATGCAGGAATCAGATTAACTGTGCCTGTAATTAAGGAATTATATGTTTGTAATGCGCATAAATTAGAACAGTGTATTAACAAGAGTAAAGAAACCGTCTTTAAGTGTTAGCGCTTTAGCCATCCCTGTACCTGAAAATATGTTAATATCAAAAACAATCATCTGATGGGTACACATTTTAAATTAATTATAACAACTTCAAGCATGAATATCACATGTTCAGTTCCCTGGCCAATTGGGGTCTTTTGCGTGACGTTTTGCACATTCTCTCCGTGTCTTTTTGTCCTCTGCACTTGACCCATCCTTCAGTGTCACTGGGCAGCTTGTCAAGAGCAGTGGGCGGCCAGGGACCTATCTCTAGATCTTGTTGCTAGTCTTGGTCAGAAGTACTTTAGCTGGAGGATTTGACCTACTGTGCATGTTTTGGGTTGATTGGGGAAGGCGAAGTGTCCAAAGGAAGCTGACCCAGACACAGGGAGGAACATGCAAACTCTGCATAGAAAGGTCTGCGAGTCCAACCCAGAAACTTTTTACTGTGAGGTGAAAGTATTAGCCGCCAGTGCACGCCTGCTCCTCCTGCTGTACCCTGTCATACCCTTTCACCCTATGCTACGGGCTTTTCAGACTTCCTATGGGATAATTCATCATACAGTCCGTAGTCAAAGGCACCTTGGACTGACTCATTTATTCTCCACTTCCTCTCACTCTCCTGCACTTTCTACTTTGGGTTCTGGCCAGCAGCAGAGGCCCAGCAGAGCTTTCATTTATCCAGCTGGCCAAATATGACATCAAGTATTTAATCAAAGAAATGAAAATGAGTTGGTAGCCAGGCCACGTTATGGGTAATATATGCAAAAATATGAAACAATGAGATTTATTTGGGAATGCTGCATCCTAAAGTAACTCATACAAGGAGGAATTAATGAATTTATTTAACACACTTGATCATGTTTTGATGATTATACATTTTAAAAAGCCTTTACCTTAACAGCTCCCTTACTCCTAACATTAGCTTGTTCATTAGCCAATATTTACAGTGAGTTGTGTTGGTTCCGTTTCAGTCTTTGGTGTTTTTTTCTCGCAGAGGTTATCTCCAGCTCACAGCTCCACACTGCAGCCCCGAAACTGCCCCGTACAGCCACACATACGTGCCACATCAGTCACATCAGAGAAAGCAAAGAGCTGTTTAGCACATCCATGCCTTTAACTGTCAGCACTTTGATTGTGATTAGCGCACGGCTCATCTGCTCTTCAAACGACTGCATTGCAACCAGCCTTTGTACTTTGCGTTTTAAATGCCGAGGATTCAGTGTTACTTTGAACACGCATGGACCATTAGACTTTAAACAAGCGCACATACGAGATCAAACTGTGGATATTATTGAATGTAAAGATGGGATTAGAAAGACTTTTAAGTAACACAAATGTTACAAAGGTTTTAAGGTTTATGTCAAGAGACTGAAATTCATGAAGCCTTAATAGCTTAGGTGCCTTAGGTTACGAATGGAGAACACGCAGTATTTTAGTTCATTCCCTTATTATGTATTAGTCAAAGGTCCTATATTAAGCTAAATTGACTCTTGTGAGCTTTAAGCCGTGTTAGAATGTTGTTACATCCTCAAAAACATACCTGGAGTTGTGTTTTGTTTCATTCACACGTTTGAATAACCCTACATTATTTGTCTGTCTACATCTCCAAAGCTCAAAATGCTCTGTTCCACCTTGTGATGTCATGAAGCGGTAGTTAACAGGTGTATGGAATGGAAAGTGCAGTGGAGCACTTCCTGTATTAGAACATGAGATCACAAGGTGGAACAGAGTGTTTTCTGTTTGAAGGAAGAACTCCTCAGCCTAAATATGCAGGGTTTGTGTGTTAAACATGTGTGAATGAAACAAAACACAACTCCAGGTCTGTTTGTGATGAGGAAACAACATTATAACAGAAAAAAGCGTAACATGGGCCCTTTAATGATTAAAACAAAAAACAAAAGGATTAGAATAGAATTGATTTTATTTGTTTATTTGAATTGTAAAATTTAGAATCACGTCCTAAAATGGTAATTCTCATTATGTAAAATGTAACCCTGTTCCATTGATTGATGAGCTGAGACAATATAGAAAAATGAGAAGCCAAATCAATATTTCAGTTGGTGGCACGGTGGGGCAGCAGTTACTACGCCTCACGGGAGTCTGCATGTTCTCCCCATGTCTCTGCAGGTTCCTCTGGGTGCTTCAGTTACCCCTACTACTAAAACATGTACAAAGGCTTCCTCTGTGGCCAGAATTCCCCTGAAAAAGAGATTCCAAATCTCAGGGAGACTTCTCTGGTGAAGTAATAAAATTAAAAAGTAATTGGAAGTTCACTGAAGAATAGCAACTAATGTAAAATGATACACGTGAGGTGTCCGTAACATCAGAATGACTCTTATGTAGTATTTAGTTACACAGTTCTGAATACCTGTGTTAAAATATATTTTGTAATGTATTCTGATCAGTCCAGAGTACTGTATTCTGAATACTTAAACTCACAAACTCACACTGATTTGCATTATATTAAAGTGTGATAATACGTTAGAGGGTTAAACAGCATCTTCAGTTTTTTCCACCATTTATTTATCAGTTTTACAAAATGAGTATCCTGAACGTGTATATTTGTATAGATGTATTTAGTTACTTTCAAACACAGTACATATGCATCACTCCGAATGGCCCTTTGAAGAGAAATGCTAACTCCCTTTTGTGTGTTCACAGGTGGAGGAGGCTCTGAGCGAGGTGGACTTTCAGCTGAAGCTGGATCTCCATTTCACTGATAATGAACAACAGTACGTTTTACAACACCGCACTAAACGCCTCAGTGTACTTTTTCTATTATGTTTAGTCCCCCAAAAACAAAAGTAACC
>KN470979.1:17061-48214 GCA_000787095.1 Periophthalmodon schlosseri
AGCTTTTATGCACGAGCAAGAAAGCAAAGTAGGCATGAAAAAGGCCTATTATGCATTTAAGCAGGTGGCTGCAAGTGGTGTGCCAATGCATGTGATTACAATAAAAGCCCAAAATGACGAGTTTGCATTGAACACACCACAAAAGCCCGTGTTTTTGTTGGGCTACTCTGTGTTTTTTTAAGTCTACTGTCCCTGTTTTTGACATACCTGGCTGATTACAGTAGTCAGACACATACACACATGACATATGATTGTGCAGTTTTCTTTCTCCTACAAAGGAATGCCCTGTGAGTGTGGGAAATAGCTCAGTTATAAACAGAAATTCTTCAATACAATACCACACAAAATGCCACTGCTGGAGACTGACATTTCTGGAGCAAGTTTAGGATGAGAAGATAACTTGTTCGATAGGCTCTGTGCACAGCTGTAGCTAGCACACTGTGCCTCAGAGCTAACAGTCACTTTTATTAAAACATAAAAACAACCTATTCAAATTCAAATTAGTTAAAATAAACACTACCCAATTATTTTTATATGTAGAATACTTCAGTCTGTGGCGCTGTTTTAATATTTATTATCCCTCAAAATTAGCATTAGCCTTAATATTGAGACACAAACATCCTTCTTTCTAAACACAGCAGAGTCCTCCGGTGAAGTATTCATTTTATTTGTGTAGTGTTTAACATGTTGTCAGTGACATCCAGCTGCAGCTCCCCGTCCACTGCCTCATCTTTAAATATTTATTCATTTTACTGTGACTCTGCAAAAACCTCATAGAGATAAAATTGGACAGGAAATAGTTGGCTAACAGTGAGGTTGGGGGCGCTGTTGTGCACAGAGCTTACTGTATATCTGTATTATGAGTTATGTCATGGGTGAAATTTAAATACACACATATGTAACTTTCTGGTGGGGGGTCTGCTGCCTGCTTAAATGTTCCACAGTATGGCATTAAACTCATGTATCTTCATTTATTCATTTACAGTGGTTGATTTGTAAAAAAAAAAACAAAAAAACCTTGACCTAGACCTTGAAAAACATGCATTCTTACTGTATGTGGGGTCACCTCATCACAGATCTGACCTGTAACTTGACCTGGTGGCGCCACTTGCTTGTCTCCATAGAGACAGATAAGTCTAATGATATACCATACCAAGTAAATCAATAACTAAGTAATGTATCCTCCACCAGAAAACTTACACAGCAGAGGTTAATGTTGCTTTGCTTGGAAAAATCCACAATATAGCATTAAAGTTATCTATCTTGAATTTATTCAATTACATAGGTTTTTATTGCTCAAAAATACTTACATTCTTACTGTGGGTGGGGTCATCTCTCCACAGATCTGACCTATAACTTGACCTGGTGGCATTGTGTGCCTGTCTCCATAGAGAGAGAAGTTTAATGTCACACTGTGGAACATTCCAGTTGAGGCAATTGCCTTTTCCATGGAGACATGCAGGTGGCGGACCCTCAACCACAAAAGTTGCATAGTGCACCTTTAATGGGAATTTGCGATAACATCAGTCTCATGAATGCATATAAATGAAAGAATCCAATCACTTGAGCCGTGTTTTGTACAGTGGATGGATAAATGGAATGGGGAGATGTAATAATAATGTGTTTCTTGATGATAGAGGACTGAAGTCTGATAAATCTGTCTACTGCACAGAACAGAAATCTATCTTTAGAGTAATCAAGTAATGGATACAAAGAACTCCTTTATGAACTTGGAAAATGTATTAACTCTCATGGTTTTCAAATGAGGAGATATAAAACTTCATGACATTTAGGAACATTACAAGTTTTTACTACATTTAAGCTAGGGATAAGACAGGATTGAGTTTTTTCTTTTATTTCTTCACGTTTGCCACACAAAACACTTATATTGCAGAAATGGGCAAGTTTGTGTACCTAGCCAATGTCTCTTTTAGAACCAGACTCAATGCAAAAGGCTGTCTGGGGACCCCTATTTGTTTAACTGCACTGGAGCGATTCCAACATCCTGACTGAAGTTTTCGAGCCCAAGCTTTGGCTTTGAGCAAACACAAAATAAATACACAAAATTCATCCGAAAAATTAAGAAACTGACTTGTATTGCTATTAACCAAAATAAGAAGCATTTTAAAATCAATATCACTACATTTTACACTTAAACAAATTACCGGTAACAACACTTTTACTTTTTACTCTTTAAGTACATTTTTAAACAGGTACTTAAATACTTTTACTTAAGTAACAAAACTGAGTACTTCATCCACTACTGGCTTTGAAATAGTGTCACGTCACCTGAAACCCTGCAAAATGACATCGCATTAGCATTAGCATTAGCATTAGCATATTATTAACTTTTAGACTAGCTTTTCCCATCTGGCAAAGGAGATTACCGATAAAAATGAGCCCAAATCAGCTAACGTGGGCACATTTACATTATTTGAGGTTGATCAGCGTGAACTGTCCCGTTTCAAATAAATAAATATTGTTTTTTTAGGTTAGCGGAGATAGCGGCCGTGCCTCTGATCAGCTCCCGCACTCTCAGCCTGCACTTCCACCCGCGCAGAGGCCTACACCACCATGTCCCCGTCATGTTCGACTACTTCCACCTGTCGGTCATCTCCGTCTCCATCCACGCTTCACTGGTGGCCTTACATCAACCGCTCATCAGGTAACAGCACGTGTTCACAGAGGGCTAGAGTGGACAAACTCTGTACTCAAGTAAGATTACTGTTACCTCAAAATATTACTTGAAGTACAATGTAGTGGTCCAGGAAATTATTCAAGTACAAAATAAAAAAGTATTTGAGGATAGTACTACTCAAGTATAACAACGTAACTGATTTATAATTTGATGTTAATGTTAATGGAAGGACTATACAATAAATTAACTTAATCTCAAGAAACATATATTTTTAAAACTGTTCTCAGCGGGAAGAGTAATTAGAACGTCTATAAAGTATCTACTCCAGTATTGTTACAAAATATTTAAGGTTAAGGTTGGTACCAAGGAGTAAAAGTAAGCCTTCTGAAAAATACTCCAAAAGTTACTATGTAGATATACTTGAGTACTACTAGCGTCCGTTAGCCGCTAAACGCATTGATCCCTAAACACTTATGAGATGAATCGAGCCGCCATTGTTTAGCATTGCATTATATAGATTAGCACAGCACTCTATTGATTAGGCATCCCCACACACACACACACACACACACACACACACACACACAGATATACATACACACTCTCACACACACACGTACTGATGCCATGTTGTGTCACCTACAGCTTTGCACGGACAGGAAAGAGCTCCTGGCTGGGGAAGGGCTCCCCTGAGAGTGCTGCAGACGCGTCGGCTTTAGAGAACCTGGTGTTTGGAGCTGGGTACTGCAAACCTGTCATCTCCGAGGTACGTTAACATTTAGGGACCGGCGCCGAGTCAGGGGCCATTCTGAAAGAACAAAATGGCATCACATTATAACAGATGAAATATCAAATGATTAGGTGGTGAACTTCTGGGAACAGCTGACTTCTCTAATTGCCATGTCTGTTAGCATTTTGTTGGAAAGCTGATGGTGTCACACTCTCAGATAAAACGGACAAGAGCCAGTTTTCCCTGTTGATTACACTGTACTTTGCCATGAAATATCCAAAAGCTAAATGCACACATCATTTCTATTGGGCTTGCGTTCAGTACTGTTATTTGCCAGTGCTGTTAGGGCGTAAAGTTCTTTCACCTGACACAATCACATCTTTAGGTTGAATAAGGGCATCACTTGCTAAAGTTATTGTGAAATCAAAATCTTTTGTTTAGTTGTCCTTTGTCAGTTTGTCTTTTACCTTGCCTTCCAGTATTGTAAACACTTTGAGCTGTAGAATTGCCACCATGTTGGTGCATCCGTAGAATAACAAGTTATTTTACTTCTTGTGTTCCACCAAAATTGAATTTTAATAAACTTACATGAATATGATTTTAGCTTCAAAACTGAACAACTCTTTAATATTTCATGAGAGCGCTGTTGCTGTGTGCACAGCTTCAATAATTAGTGCAGTAAACTGTTTTATATGTAATACGCCCCTCTGGATGTTGCCTATTGTAATTAGACCCATCTTTCTCAGAAAATTACACATATATCTTATAATTGCATAGGTAAAGTTTTGATTAAAGGGCCCATATCACGCCATTTTCTGATCTATGTTCTAATGTTATTTCCTCATCACAAACAGACCTGGAGCTGCATTTTGTTTCATTCACACATGTTTAACACACAAACCCTGCATATTTAAGCCGAGTTCTTCTCTCAAACAGAAAACACTTGGTTCCACCTTGCAATGTCATTGAGTGGTAATACAGGTACAAGTGATCCACAGTGTTTTTAAACACCATGCACCTTCACTACAATCATTAGGATGAATTCAGCACTGGAATTGCCAATCTCTACTGAGCTAAAGGTCAAAGGTAGCTGTTAACTTGAAAACTACCACTACATGACATCACAAAGTGGAACAGAGCATTTTGAGCTTTGGATGTACACAGACTAATAATTAAGAGTTACACAAACATGTGTGAATTAAACAAAGGACAACTCCAAGTATGTTTTTGATGCAACATGCAACATTCTAACATGACCTTTAAAAGTTAATTATGTACCAAAGAAACATCCACCACATGTTTACATTATATTTTAAGTTAGTCCTAGATAATAATGTTCTTGCATATTTGTTTTGGATGTTTTAGGTGACCTATCCCAGTACCTCTGGGCTTTGCATAGGACATTTAGAGTCAGTCAGTGTTACATGAATTCACCAGAGGAACTGTAGTGAGACGAAGCCAAAGAGACGCGCACAATATCAAGTAGGATATTGCAGTCGCCCACCGCTCCTGATGTGCTGGCGGCATTGAGGGATGGGTCAACTGCAGAGTTCAAATTTCCCTCTGGGGACAAAACCTTTGACCTTAGATATCATTCTTTAGTGGAAGATGCAGCATTTATAAAATCAATATAACTGAATCTTTTGCAAGTGTTGGTATTATGAAGGTGAAAGTCTGGTTTGAATCTTGTCTGAAAACTCTATGTGATACTAGGGCTGCACCATTTTGAAAATATATCTAATTATGATTGTTCTGACAAGCATTGCAATTTATTTTCCAATTTATGTTTAAATTGCAGGATTCTGGTCAAAGTTTATGCTTTAAAGACGCCCAGGAGCTGAACATTTGAGAGAAGACTGAAATCTGAACTGATGAACTAATACAAAAACATGCATTTTAGAATATGTTTGTAGATTTTAGCATTTTTTTAGAGACAACATTTTTGGTTTGGAGAGGAAATCATGTTACTAACACAGCTGCAGTCTTTGTGATTTGCTAATTGCGATCATTCATATTTTGATGGTGAGTTATTATGTGATACCTCCATGGAAGTCTTGATCTCTCTACCCCACCCACCCTTTTTGCAGTGTCCCTCCTGTATCCCTGTTAAATCCCATGTCGGAGCGAGCGCAGACGTCACAGAGTACACAGTAACTGCTAATGAGCGTGGACCAGTGCCCCCCAGGCTCTGCTCCTGGTTGTTACTCCCACCCCTCACTGTGCACTTTAATAGGCTGCATGTTTAGCCAGACGGGGGGGGGGTACGTTTGATCGCCCTAATGACGCTCTCTCTCACTGCCACGTACCTTGCCCAAGAGCACGCAGGTAGAGCTTTCTTCCCTCACGTTTATTTTAAGACTCTTGTTTACCTGTGGCTATGGTTTCACGATGTTGCTGCGGCGTTGAATAAAAATATGTGAGTGTGTACGGGGAGGGAAAGTGAATTTGAAGGTAGCTTCCAGTTCTTTGTTTGTTTTTTGTTTTGGGAAGGTAGTATATGATGGGTTTACAATATTAGTCAAAGCCATAATCAATTTCTGTGCCCCAAAATATTAAAAATACTTCTGTTATCACTGGCTAACCCTAACCCAATTTTCGAAAAGCAAGACGCCCTCCCTGGTACAATCCTATGTGTACATTTTGGATCAGAAACAGGAAATGCTCAACCTTTGACCTCTGCAACCGAAATATAACTATTCAGTTCAATTTGAGTTTATTTATACAGCACATTTAAAACAACTTCAGCTGACCGAAGTGCTTCACATGAGCGTTAAAAGCAAAATACTACTTTATATCGGTATAAGGCCGTGTGTGAGCTGAGAGCAATGCTAATGCTATTTGTTCCTGGATGCTAGCTCTGGAAAAGAGAAGTTATGCTGCACATATTTGCAATGGTAGCGCGCTCCATAGATAACCCTGTGCTTTTGTAATTGCATTTAAAGCCATATTGTTTTCATCTTGAGCTGTATTGAGCATTTATAACCACAATGAGAATATTAAAACAACAAAAACGTTATTAGACAAGGCAGCCAGCAGTGTGACATTCATTTCATACTTTGTGGTGGGAAG
Source organism: Periophthalmodon schlosseri (assembly GCA_000787095.1). Taxonomy (NCBI): domain Eukaryota; kingdom Metazoa; phylum Chordata; class Actinopteri; order Gobiiformes; family Gobiidae; genus Periophthalmodon; species Periophthalmodon schlosseri. The sequence continues at coordinate 23,499 of KN470979.1, forward strand.
CTATTGGCCCTTCCAGTTACTCAACACATTGATACAAGGCAAGGTGGGTGAAGTGTCTTGCCTAAGGACACAATGACACGCGTTAGAGCATTAGTTTGCATTAGCGTCACGGCTATCCCACTGTGGCATATGGTTTTCCCAACGGTCTCCCATCCAAGTAATGACTAGGCCCAATCCTGCTTAACTTCCGAGAATAGACGAGATTGACATTTACGAGGTGTATGGCCATAAAACGAAAAAAAATGCAAATTATAATCTTCACATTAAACCTATTATATCAGTCAGAGTGTAGTAGCAACATCCTGCTAACTGGCTAAAGCTAAATAAAATGACCTTAAAGTTGATTTTTTTTTTTTTTGGAAACATTGTCAGTGTTGAGAAACTACAGATTTAGGTTAATAAGTAGTTTCTACAGAAAAATAGCTATTTATCTTCTCTGACAGAGCGACTTCCATAAAGCAGAGGAGAATTATGAAAGTAAACACACAGATGTTCTTCCTGGTTTTAGGCAGAGCGCTCCTATGCAATTACAGAGTGCACACCGCCATGATGATAGGGCCGGACACGCCACTCGCCTGCAGCTAGTGACACTGCATGCCTTTGGAACACTGATCTCGCGCAGTGCAACCAAAACAACATGGCCTCAAAAGGAACTCCAGAATGTAACTGAAGATAACTGTTAGCTCGTCAACAGGAGGAGCGATACTGAAGACACGGCACAAAGGATTAGCGGGGCTGTAGAGACGGCTTTGTGTTCAGCAGCTTTGTTAGAGAGCCATCTACTGCATAGCAATCGTTCTGCACTGGAAGGGAAGAAAAAGGCAGTCTCCTTGACGATAAAAATATATATTAAAGGTGCCCGAGGTAATAGTGTTGTCACGACACAGAAAATTCAAATTCAATTTTGATACTAAGGGATGGACTCGATACTCAATACCGATTCTGATAACATGATGATTATAAAAAAACACTCTTTATTTAGACATAAGATTGTGATTTTCCACCTTAAATGTTCATACTTTCTTTTCTATTCCCATGTGGTCTTATATCTGTGTAATCCTCAGTGTCCAGTAGGTTCCATAGTGGTCCATGGGCGTATACTAGTCTATGTGTCTTATACTTGTTATGAAACAGCTCAAGATCATTCTAAAGATATTCAGGAAAGGTTCATTTCTGTCCTGTGAATGTGTCCTAGTTTTGATAGTTTTAAAATAGATTAGTATCAATTTTTTGATACTTTTCACAGCCGAACTAGGTAACTTTTCCTGGTTGTGGTGTCTGGGGCTTGTCTCCATTTAGATTCCACTGTTTTGCTGGGAATGTTCCAGAGTATGGCATTAAACAGCCTTTATTAAAGAATGTGTATTATGCAGAATAGATTTTTTTGAGCTTTCTACCATGTTATAACATTGTTCTCTCATCAAAAACAGCCTGAAGAGGTTTGAGATGTCATCCATGCGTGTTTGGGTATTTTAGTGATTTGTCCTTGCCCTATTTGAACCCTCCTTACAGTTAGCTGCTGCTTAGCCACAAGCCTACGTCACCTGTGCTCCCACATGACAGTTCTCCATAATTATGCACAAACATGATGCAAAACTGTACACAGCAACTTGACAAACCTGATGTGATGTACAGTAGTTTCATTAGTGGGATGCACACTGATTGTGTTGTGATAGGGCTGTGAAGGGGGAGTGACGTAGGGAGCAAAGGGAGGGGGGGCTCAGGGTGTCAAAAACGAAAATGAAACATACATGTTAATACATTGTTTTGGGGTGAATATAGCATTTTCAAAACAATAATAGGTAACATGGTGATCTAAATATGTTATGTGTTAGCAGTTAATACCCCATAGAAGTAAAATACCCCCTCTTTAATACCCCCTAGAAGTAAAATACCCCCTCTTTAATACCCCATAGAAGTAAAATACCCCCTCTTTAAATTACAAGTGTTTTAATGTGAGTGGGATCTCCTCTTCACAAATTTGACCTGTAACTTGGCCTGGTGGCATCACCTGCTTGTCTCCATGGAGACTGATACGTTTAATGTTACTGTGAAATTTTCAAGGCAAAGCAGTGACATCAAGGAGACAACCAGGTGGCAGCTCTCCACTAGAAAAGCTACATAGTGCACTTATAAATTGATAAGTTGGCAGAGGAATGCGAAAGTGAGTGGGTTGATACCAATTATACCCGTATTTTAATGATTTGTTATTATATTATTATTATTGTTGTTGTTGTTGTTGTTGTTGTTGTTGTTGTTGTTGTTATTGCAGTGACATCAAGGAGACAACCAGGTGGCAGCTCTCCACTAGAAAAGCTACATAGTGCACTTATAAATTGATAAGTTGGCAGAGGAATGCGAAAGTGAGTGGGTTGATACCAATTATACCCGTATTTTAATGATTTGTTATTATATTATTATTATTGTTGTTGTTGTTATTATTGTTATTGTTATTATTATTATTATTATTATTATTATTATTACATTTCATTCATATTATTTTATTATTTCATCATTTTAATTTCAATTAGACTAGACTCGCCTCTTAAATAAACAATAAATAACTGATGGTTTTGACAGACTAATTTATGTGTGAATCAGGGCTGCAGGATTATGCAGTTGTTACAATATAAACACTTAATGAGAGCCCATGTGACCCCTGTGACATCAGTGGGCCCCTGACACTGCAGATATCTGTAATATATGTACAAGTGGTAAGGGCACCTGTTCCACTGTTTATGGGACTGATGGAAAGGTTAAAGGTGCACTATGTAACTTTCTGGTGGAGAGTTTGCTATCTGCTTGTCTTCATGGAAATGCTATTGCTTTGTCTAGAATATCCCACAGTATGACATTAAACATATCTATTTCTATCTAAACATATCTATTATATCTATTTCATATCACATATCTGTTTCTAAACATATCTGTTAAGTTGGCAACGCCTCCAGGACAAGTTACAGGTCACTGGCTGTAGGCATGTATGTATTTTTGAGCACTAAAACACCTGTAATTTAATAAATGCAACGTCGATGAGTTTAATGCCATACTGTGAAATCTTTCAGGCAAAGCAATCATGTCTCCTTGGAAACAACCCCTACCAGAAAAGTAGAGGTTGTGATTCAGACCATATCTATTACAGTTGATGTGGTGGTTCCTCGTTGGACAACACTTTGTATTTTGGGTATATATCCCTGTTGCCAGTAAAAAGTGGAAATGATTTGAAAAGAAATTGTCCCTGGTGATTCGTTGGGACAGTGTTTGGTGCACATCCCGCTCCTCACAAATCAACATCTTCAGTAGATCAGAGGTGTCTCTCAAGAACAGAAAGAAAAAATATACTTTACTTGTAAATGATGACCGATGAGGTGATCAATAGTTTGTTTCACACGCATCACTGAGAATCTGAATCTGATTCCACCATCATGTTTGGTCAGGCTCGATACGCAGCGGAGGGCGTGGAGACAGACTGATGTCCATCTGTATAAAAATTACAGAGATCATTGTGGATTTGCTTAACGTCTGACTCTTTTATATCAGCAGTTCCTATTTTAAATGACTTCTCTCAAATTATACTGCTCCTTGACACGATAAGAAAGAGTTGCAGATTGAATCAAGATATGCCAGTATTTGTACAGAAATGCATTTTTGAAGCTTCTGTAACCTCCTGTCCCACTTTGTCCTGACAGAAACTATGCTGACTCGAATAATAAATCAGCCCAAACGTGGTTAAACAGCACCCTGTGAACTAACAAGCCCTCTGTGCTTAGATGCATTTTTCATAGGAGCACATAAACCATGGACGTGCTGGTTTAAACCCTTTAAATAGGGATATGTGACATCCTCCTCGGGCCGCTTCCCTCACTGCACTGTCTTTACTGTCACTCCAAGCTGTGTTTAGGGCCCATTTGTGTCCAGCGCTGCGTCTCATCTTCCTCCTGATGATGACCATTGTGCAACCTTCTCCAAGTGTCCTGTTTTAAAGCTCATGACATGTCTGTGCAGACTCAAGTTCAGATATGTCCTGAGTCTCCTCCCCACTTACTCATTTGACATTTGCTCTTTCTCTCTCTCTTTCTTTCTGTCATTCTCTCTACCTCTCTCTATCTATCTTTCTTCTCTCTCCCGACCTCTCTCTTCCTCTCTCTGTCCCTTTCTTTCTGTCATTCTCTCTTTGTCATTCTTTCTCTCTCTATCTGTACCTCTCTATTTCTGTCATTCTCTCTCTTTGTCTTTCTCACTCTACCTCTCTCTCTCTCTCTGTCTGTATTTCTTCTCTCTCTCTACCTCTCTCTGTACCTCTTCCTCTCTCTCTCTCTCTACCTCTTTCTTTCCACCATTCTCTTTGACATTCTGCCTTTTTCTCTCACTTGCTCTCTCTTTCCATCATTTTCTCTTTGTCATTCTCTCCCTCTCTGTCTGTCTTTCTTCTCTCTCTCTACTTCTCTATCTCTTTCTTTCCATTATTCTCTCCTTGTCATTCTCACTCCCTCTATCTCTACCTTTCTCTTTCTCTCTCTACCTCTTTCTTTCCATCATTCTCCCTGTTTGTTATTTTCTCCCTCTCTGTCTGTCTTTCTTCTCTCTCTCTGTCCCTCTTCTTCTTCTCTCTTTGTCTGTCTTTCTTCTCTCTCTCTGTCCCTATTCTTCTCTCTCTCTGTCTGTGTTTCTTATCTCTCTGTCCCTCTTCTTTTCTCTCTCTCTCTGTCCCTATTCTTCTCTCTGTCCCTCTTCTTCTCCCTCTCTCCCCCTCTTCTTCTCACGCAGGGGAGCTTTTACGTGGCGAGTGAGAGCTGTACACAGAGGGCTCACACGTGGCACCGTAGACTTTGCCGCCTCCTGCTGGCCGCTCATAGGGGACTGCACTCGTATCACACGGCTCTGATGAAGGAGATCCCTCAGCTCCAGCAGATGGCGCTAGAACCAGGTGAGAGATGCACATTCATGTATGCACTCCCCCATCCCTCAAGTCAAAATGTCATTGTTTATTGTCTCTAATATCGCAAAAAAAAAAAAAAAAAAAATGCACGTTCACAGGTTAACACAGGTTCAATCACACTATACACTTTGAAATGAATTATTTTCAAGCAACAATATTTCTGATTCTTAGTGTTTACTATTTGGGAATACCTGAATTTGTATCGTTTTAAATATGTTTCACAGTCACACTTAAACGCGCTGTACCTCACTTACCTCACCTCATTCTGAGCGTCCTAATTATTCACCATGATGAGTTTATAAGTGCTTTTCACAACTTTCAGGGACCAGGACAGACTTTAATAATAATAATATATCTGTCCTGGGGCAAGGCAAATGTAGTTAAAATACATGGGGAAAAATGTGAGTACTTTTAATTGGGTCATTACCAGAAGCATTAATATTGAGTACAAGTGAAAACATTTCTGCAGTAGGTTTTATAATGAATGTATTGATTTTCCCACAGAACCTCTGCCTGTTGATGAAACCTTAAACCAGCTCACAATAGAACTACAGGTGGGTCAAAATATGTTTTTCAGTTACAGCAATTGTTTGATGAGATGTTATTGCTCTACCTGGAAAGTTCCACAGGATTTATGGCATTTAACATATCTACCTTACATTTATTCAATTACAGGTGTTTTTACTGCTGAAAAATAACTTGGAAAAACATGCATTCTCACTATGGGCGGGGTCGCCTTTCCGCAGATCTGACTTTAACTTAGCCCACTTGTCTCCATAAGATTCTTTTCATACCATATTGTGGCACATTAAAGGCAAAGCAATAACATATTCATGGAGACAAGCAGGTGGTGTACCCTCTTCCAAAAAAGTTACATGGTGAAGCTTTAAAATATATTTTGCAATGTTATATTATTGTATGAACACATTTAATAGAAAACACATTTGAAATGTAAATCAACTATCAACATAATTATTAGACTAGTTTCTATGTCTGTGCAGTAGTAAAGAGAAGGAGTAATTCTGTTTGAGGCCAAGGTCAAAAACAACTGGTAAATAATATTAAAGGTTGTGACCATTCAGTGACTTGGGACAAAAAAATCTGTGGACCATCACAGAGCAATGCCAAATGTGTTGCAAGTCCAGAATTGTAATTTGAGAAAAAAGGATTAAGGTCGGTCAATGTAACCAATAAGAACACAGATTTTTAAAGGCTTAACCTGATCTATAAATGTCTGAGTAGGTGAACTGAACACATGTCGTCTTCAGTTGCAGGAGGGCCATGAGAAGGTGGCCGAGCAGATCAGCAGGGACGTGAGCCATCTGTGCTCCCAGCTCACAGCTCTGTGGAGTCACTTCCTGGAGGCGGTGCTTGTGAACCCACACATCCTGTCCTACCTGGCCCAGGAGCACCACACGCTCAGGGTGAGAAGCAGTGAGAAGGGAGGCTGCAGCTTCACCTGGCAATACATCCATCCATACATCCATATGTACAGGAGCTATATATGGGGAAGCCATGCTGTTCAAAGAGTCAATCTGGCTATAACGACGTGATTTTTAAATAATATATGGTTCATATATGGTTCATTATCTGCTCGGAGTTCCCCAATATTTCATAGTTTCACAATTTCATACAAAATAACCCACATCATTATGTTTTTTTTTTTTTTCCATAGTCCATCAAGCATCACTTTACAGACATTCTGCTAAATTCATATTTACAATAGTACTAGCGAAAATTCCCATTAGATTCACACAAAGAAAGTACCTCACAGAGAGTTAGCAGTGCGCTTAGCAGTCGCTCTCAGCTGCCAGCCGCTTAAAGTCACATGAGTGGGCAAATATCATGTCTTCTTCTCTCTCTAATGTAATCACTGGTGTGGATAATAGAAGTATGAAAGTGCGGCGCTCACAGTCTCCACAGCACACTGCCTCTGCACAGGTCCCTGTGGTCTGATAGTCATGAACATGTTTGCTTTGGTATTCTATTACCTCCGGGGGTATTGTCATGCCTCCACCCACCAGTGGAGCCAGGATTTCAATTAACACTTACTCTGTAATTATCATAGGGAGAACCCGTACAACTGCTGCTCTGTCTATTGTGATGAGGGAAATATACAGATTTCTTTCTCTTCTCTGGGTCTATTCAAAATCACATTTTATGTAAAGATAAGATCTATAAAATCCACTCCTGCTGGTTTAAAAACAGAAATATATCATTAAAGTTAACATAAACCACGTTTACATCATGTAAACTGTTTTGTGAATGAATCTAAATTACAAATGTTAGCAGTAAAATCTATATTTTGTATGAGGTATAGAGGATTTTTAAACGAAATATTTCAGAAAAATCTTATATCTTGTAACTTTTTGTGACCTATACTTTTAGTTTTATTCATTTAACTGATATAATTGAAGTATTTGAAGTACTTGTGTTTCACTGAAGACTGAGGTGATTAAGTTACCTCAGCCACATTTGAATTGTTTTATGATTTCAGGTGAGAAGATTTTCTGAAGCTTACTTCTTTACTGAACATCCCAAAGAATTATCCCTGATATTTCAAGAACAACTGTACGTTGAAAATTCACTACACATAAAATGATTTTATCAATGAATGTACTTAGCACATGCTCCTCCCCTTTAGCATCAGCAGACACGGACAGATAGCTACAGAGGTGCGGAGCTCCGAGTACCTGACCAAGATGCCTCCTTTACCCGTCGAGTGCCTGGACATCGATGGAGACTGGACCAGCCTGCCCATCATCTTTGAGGACAGATATGTGGAGTCACCAGTCACAGGTAGAACTACAACACAGACATTTTTTTACTAGAATAAAACAACTGTAAGTAGACAACAATTTAGGGACATTTCTGACAAGTATTGGAGTGCTATTAAGTTTGCTGTTGATTTCACAGTACATATTTTAAAGCCCAAGTAAGTAACTTTTTACCAAAAAAAAACATGTTTTTCATTATGTATGTGTTTATTGCACTAAAAAACATAGAAAACGTGCATCCTAACTCTGAGTGAGCTCACATCTCCACAAACCTGTTTGTTTCCATGGAAATGTTGCTTCTTTAGCACAGTATGGCATAAAACTTATCTATCTCCGTGAATAATGTTCTGAAGTATGGTTTTACCTTTTAGTTTCCATGGAATCATGCAGTTGACTTTCCATCCCCCCGAAAGTTACATACTATCACTTTAAAGACATCCAGAGACACTGTTAAAGAAGACAGAAATATGAACAGCTAAATTAATAGAAGAATTGCATACATTTCAGAACATGTTTATAGACCCCAGGGATATTTTCTTGTTTGCAAGACAATTTTAAAATACTATAGTTTGCTACTTGCAATTTAAAGCAATAAAAACGGATCCAGCCAAACCAGAGCTTTTTACGGTATTAGATTAGGCTTTAGGAGATTATTTTTGCTAGCACTAGTGACAGTACCATCTTTTTAAAAACTTTTCATTTTATGCTCATATACCCATCTGTCTGTAGATTAAAACAAAAGTCAAAATACGGTTCATAAAACAAGACATTACCTACATTTTTCAAGATAATGTTCTTGTTTTTATTGTCTGACGTTTAATGTTCTCAGCGCTCCCTGGATATATATGCAGTATTTGTAGTACTTTATTATGCTCACTTTAGTTTATCCTTCATTAAACATAACTTGAGCAGACTTTTATTTGCCCTGGGATTTCATAATGTTGATACCTCCGGCTACAAAGCTCTGCCATAAGTCACTTTCTTATGTAAACTCCACAGTAATAGATATTCTGTGTTTAACAATATAACTTTTCATGTTTGGTATTTTCTGTGTGCCATGGGAACTGTTTGGTTTAAGTGGCGAAAGTGAAGTTCTAAGATCTAACTAATAAATAAGCTTGGAATCCTATGTACAACACAAAATACTACACAAGTTATTTTATGAAAAACTGTGCTGTTATTTATCACTTACAACCAGTATGTGGCTTAGATGGCCACTGGGATTTACGAACAAAAGCGAAAAAACTATGGAGTAGCTGCATTTCTAGATTTCAGATGAGATCACAACGTTTAACTGGCCTGTAGTGTTTGATGCGGGACAGCAAAATGAATACTGCTGACAAGGGACTGTTGGGACTAGTGTTGTCATGAAACTCAATTTTGAGACTAAGGAAATGGTTCAATATCTTATTTAGGAGAGTGGCTCTTCTCAGTATTACAGATGCCCGCTCAGCCTTTCAGTGCGGTTTCAGTGCAGTTTCTCCCCTTGTCTGGATGAGATTATTTATTTGTTTAACCTTTATTTTACCAGACAAATCATTAAGAACAATTTCTTATTTACAGTCTTAGGTCCTCCGGGAACTCTCCTCCTTAATTGCCCACTGCTCCTGACACGTTCCCCCTGTCGCAGTGAAGGATGGGTCAAATGCAGAGGACAAATTTCCCCACTGGAACAATAAAATTTACATTTGGCTACATGTGGCTATGTCTTACCAAATACCACGTAAATGCTTGCTCCTACCCTCACCTAAGAGTTCCGGCTTCCACCCACTGTCTGAAAACCGGAAACTGTAAACTACCCACAGGGAATGAATATAAATGTTGATTTTGAACTTGATTTGTCGCTTCTTTGTTCTGTTCTTTCTAGACTGCCTCTCAGAAAAGCCCAAGCTAAACAAGGAGCCAAAGAAGTCCCATCCGGCTGACATCTTTGAAGACAACCGTGGAGATAGGCCACCAGAACTGAGCCAGGATCCCACAGACAGTGATGAGAGCATGGACCTACCCGCCTACGTGTCCCTGATGGCCAAGCAGAGCCAAACTGCAAACAACAAACTCCATTTTACCAGTCATGTTACTGAAGCTACACATATGGAAAAAGTAGAAACTGAAAATAGCACTGAAGAGTTGAAAGAAGTCAGTAGTAGCAATCTTTCGCCCAAAAATGTGAATTCCCTTCAAAGCAGAGCAAACGACGAAAAATCTGATATTGCCATGCCTCTACATCAATCTATAGACAATGATCCTGAAGATGTCCCACTATTAACTATACAAACACCTCATTCTATTAACCCAGATGTCTGTAAGGACTTGACCCTCCGAAGTAGTCTCATGGGGTCAAAGTTCATCAAGCGCTCCTCGTCCGTCATTTCCGACTCAGGTATCGAAAGCGAGCCCAGTTCGGTCGCGTGGCCAGTAGAATCTTTGCGAATTGCTCAGCCTTCAGATTTCTCCAGCGAAAGAGAAATTCCGGAACAAATCGTTTCGAGACTTCCAATCCATCGGAGTTCGTTGGAAGGGCTCTTAATGGAAAGCAATGGGAGTATCCCAAGTGGAGGGATACAGGCTTCGTTGAATTCGATCAGTTCGTTGCCCTATGAGGAGGATCCACACAGGCAGCTCAGAAAGTTAACAAAATCCATGTCCGCTCCGCAAATAAATAGTCCAGAAGAAAGCGGTGATAGAAATTTAGCGTTAAGTGAAGAGATTTGCTCCAATAAGGACTCGCAGCAATCAGATCAAGCCCTTTTAGATGGGCACATGGACAGTTCTAGTTTGGACGTATCAGTCAATGATTCAAATCACCAGCAAAATACAACAAAGTCAGATTTAAATGTCAAGTCGAAACTGTTACAAGAATCCATAGATGGCGCTAAAGATCAGGATATTAGCGTGGTAAATTGGAGAACTAGAAGCGAAGGGAGTGCGTCAGTAGAGGACGTGCATCTGATTGAACCAAATGGACACTTAAACCAACTCAGAGCAGAGGATTCAAACATACAGAATGACTACATTAGAACAAGAAACGATCGCAAAAGCGTAAGTGAGTCCAATTTGCTTGACGTCCAATATAAGGACTCTAGCAATGAAAACAGACACAACAGCGCCACCACCCTTAGACCAACAGAACTGACCGGGCTCAATAATGTCAATACCATGTCATCTCCGCAACTAAACGGGACTCTAACCGGAGATAAGGAGCATTTAGACGGGCAAAATAAGGCTAAGATCCCCAACTCTGGCTTGGCGTTTGTGAATAAGAAGATGGTGGAGGTGGTTAACATGTCGGTGTCCTGCGCGCCCACGTGCCTGCCCTTCTCCTCGGCTCTCAGAGAATCGCCATCCATAAGTGGCATGTCCACCCGCCAAGCTACCTCGCCAATTACCCATCAGCCCCTGGGCTCCTTCGGGATCATCTCGTCAAACTCAATGAATCCCCTGAACATGGATGAAGAGACCAATGAGCGCATGTTGAAGTAAGTTTAATGTGGAAAATGTGATTAAATGGAAATACTGTTTCAAAAAAAAGAGTACTAACTTCAATAAATGAAAAAAGATGTTGTCTGAATATTGCTAAAAGAAGATAAGCTAGCACATAGCCTATAGCCTTACTTACTATTTGACCAACACTTTTACATGACTGAAATTTAACAGCCATCATGTTTTAGCTAAGATGAGGCAGTGGACAGGGAGCTGCAGGTGGATGTCACTGACAATATGTTACAAACTACACAAATAACATGAATACTTCACCGGAGAACACTCCTGTGTTTAGAAAGAGAGATGTTTGTGCCTCAGTCCTAATACTAATGCTAATTTTGAGGCATAATAAACATTAAAACAGCACCACAAACTGTAGTATTTTACATAGTCAAATCATCATCAAAAACATCTATTCTACATAAAAATAATTGGGTAGTGTTTATTTTAATTAATTAGAATTATAATAGGTTGTTAAAAAGTTAGCTTTGAGACACAGTGAGCTAGCTAGCGTGCTACTGTGCACAGAGCCTATCAATGCATGTCCATGGCACATTTGGAAGAAGGATCAATATAATCAGTTTAAAAGGTGAAAAAATGTAAATATGAAAAATAAAAGAAATGAGCAAATTAATATTAAAATTCAATAGAGAGATACAATTTAAAAAAAAAAGACATAACTTGTGAAAAAAATGAATTAGGCCTATTTATCAGCTGGACACATTTGAAATAAACAATACGTTTTTTAAAACATTGATAAGGGATTTCCTCGGTATAGAAATGTACTCCACTTAACCAAATGAGACATAATAAAATGAGTCTATAACATAGCAGAACTATGATGGTGTGGTTATGACTAGAATAACCAAAAATGCCATTCGCTAGCTCATTTTTATGAGATACATCAAGCCAGTGTTACAAAAACCCAATTAACTTTCAGAATCAACCAGAACCAAGAGCCAACCCGTTACATCACACATGCTAACCTCTTTTCACCCTAAAAATATTTGGCTCCGGATGCCCCTGTTCTCAGTGCTGCAAAGTTGAAATCTAATCCACAGTAGATTGAACAACCTCCAGCAGAGCCAGGTGACTCACAGCCTGAAAGTGGAGCATCCCAAAATGAAATGAGGGCACATTTATATAAAAAAGGGAGTTAGAGCAGATACGGCGTTTTAAAGCACATCAAAGGACTGCACAAATCCATCATGACTAGCGGTTAAGTGTAGCAGTTAGAATCGGATTTGTTTGCTCTGCGGTTCAAACATGTGACCTGGCCTCTGACAGACAGCCCCATAAAACTACGCAGCTACTTGAGACTTTTTGTAGATTTTGGGTTATAAGCCACAGCTTCCGTTTCCACTGGCCTGTCTTTAGAGCATTCAAACATAAGATCAGAGCTGGGTAGAGTATTCAAGAAGCTTACTCATATTTCAGAATAATACTATCTCTCAAGTATAAGTAGAAAGTAATGGTACAAGAAATTACTCAAATAGAAGTAAAGAAGCATCTGGGAAACTGAGGATATGTCTCTATGAGTTGCATGACTGTCTGGATCTGATTTACATAATTTGAAGTTACCTGGATGGACAAAATATGAAATGTTGCAAAAAATCTCATAGTTTTATAGGAAAGGCAACAAAACTATACTATATTTGAAAAACCTGTGGAAGAAACACAAATGTTCAACTTATTAAAAATTGTCGATATAAAGTCTTTGCTGCTCCTAGTCTAGACAAAACTTGCTCGTACTCAAATAAGAGTCTTGTTACACTGTCGAATAGCACTAACCTTTACCTGCTGCATTAAATATACAGAGGAAAAAAAGCATACAGTACATTTGTGGGCTTATTCTTATCATACGATATTACTTGAAATGGATCTGCTTGTCCGTACCTCCTTTTTGGCCTAACAAAACCAATTTCTTTGTCTCTCTCTCAGTTTCTACAAAGCCAAAGAGGGCCTGCTGAATGAGTTGAGCTTTGCGGGCGGCCTGTACAGCGACCTCCCTGAGCTGGCCTCCGATCTGCCCTACTTCCCGCCCGAAGAGGACGATGAGGAGTTTGAGGACGGCATACATTTGGTGGTGTGTGTCCATGGGCTTGATGGTGAGTGCTCCGTATCACTCGATCACACAAGAGCTATTGTTCTCAAATGTTACCAGCACTTTTGTAGACTGGTAGACTGGTATTAGCATTGCAAATGTTCAACAGTCTCCATAGAACATTACTAACCTATAAAGATACATTTGAATTTTATTAAAGGCTCTGTACCTGATTCTTGCAGTCTTGAAAATGTGAAAAACAGAACTAGTTCATTTCATTTGCTGTGATCCAAAGTTATTCCTCACTAATTATTCACCACGATGGATTTATAAGTGCTTTTCACAACTTTCAGAGACTAACAGACACTAATCAGAAGCTAACAACTACTAGGGTGCTAACAAGCGCTTCCTGATTATCAGACAATAAAACACTCTCTAATTAGATGCAGACCACAATGCAGCTCAAATAGAATGCAAAATGGATTATTATTATTCTGAAATATTATTACTTTTTACTTTGTATATTATTAATATTTTCCCCTCATCTTTCTATACTTCCTGTACTGCCCATTTTTATGCAGATGACACAATTTTGTATTCTATTGCACCCACTGCTCAGGAAGCTCTTTCCAAATTACAAAATGCATTTGATATTTTTCAACATATCACTAATAAATCTAAAACTGGTCCTAAATTCATCAAAAACTAAAACTATACACTTCACCAGGTGCCATGTCACGGGCTCCTACGACCCCATGTGTACTTTAAATGGTGCCCTCATTGAACAAGTCCCTCATTATAAAGACCTCAGTATGTGGTTGGATAGCAGGCTAGCTTTTAAAACACACACTGACAACCTTCACAAAAACTTCAAATTCAAATAGGTTTTCTTTACAGGAATAAAGCCCGTTTTTCATATAAAAATAGAAAACATGAGCTCAATCTACAGTCCTGTCTTCACTGGATTATGGCGACATTATTTATGGTCATGCAGCAAACAGTACCTCCAAAAATCTTGATACTATTTACCACCGGGAACTTTGTTTTATTACTTTAGACAGTTCCTACACTCACCGCTGTGATGTGTACAGCAGCGTTGGCTGGACTTCACTGCAGACCTGCAGACTTGTGCACACCCACATCTTCATTTACAAAGCTATTCACCTTATTCCGGAAGTTGCCGTGGGCGCCGCCATCGTTATTCGGGTTGTATTATTTTGCTGGGGCTGCCGATCTTGACAGCGAATAAGTTCTGTACGGACTACAGAGCCGTTTTACAGCCTTCAGAGAGTTGGTGCTTGTTGGTCACGTGAACATGGAAAGTTTAACAGAAATGAACCTCCTTTATATCATATTTTTGTGAAAATAAACAATAAAACTTTTCTCAAATTCTCCATTGAAATGAATGGGATTCCTGTTTAACTGGAAGTGCCACCACGAAGAAAGTACGGCTTAGTAGCATTTAGAGGCAAAAGTGGGCGGGGCTGAATAAAGTCAATACTGGCACAACTTCCACAGTATCTCACCTCCCTGATTCAATGCAATTCTCATCACTGCCATACCAGGTCTCAGGAGAGACTGACCTCAGCAGTACCACAAATCCACACAGAGCTAGAGAGTTTATGCCCCTCATTTATGAAACACTCTCATAAACCAACTCAAACTAAACAGTGTAATTTAAACACACTATATCTGTCATCTTTTCAGACTGTCGTAATTGTTTTAACTGAAGCCTGTGAACCACAGGTTCAGTAAATATTTAAATGGACATTTTACTATTAATTTTATTAATTGTAAATGTTTTATGTTTTAACCGTGCACTCAGGACTCCCTTGAACATGAGCTGTAATCTCAATGGGACTTCCTGATAAAATAAATAAAATAAATAAATACATAGGGAAATGTTCATGTACACAGCAGCTAATTCTGCTCTTATATATAAACTCCTCATTATTAAAACACCTACTATATATTTCATATTCAAAATACCTTGACTTGTCACATATCCAAAGTCTTTTATGAAACCTGCTAATGAGTGACTGCTTCTCTGTGTGCTTCCAGGAAATAGCGCAGACTTACGATTGGTGAAGACTTTTATTGAGTTAGGCCTGCCCGGCTCCAGGCTGGACTTCCTCATGTCTGAGAGAAACCAGGTGCGTACAAGGGAGGCTCATGACACAGATTGGAGCAAATTGGCAACACGAGGGGCCATATTGAGTCCAATGTGCTTCAGGGGAGACGTGGGCAGAGCGCTGAGTCGGGGGTCTTTCTCTTTGTTTGTAGATCGACACGTTTGCTGATTTTGACACCATGACGGACAGGCTGCTGGACGAGATCATTCAGCACATCCAGCTGTACAACCTCACCATCGGACGGATCAGGTCAGGAGACGCGCTAGGCTTCATCACAGGGATGACACCAGGCTTTGGAAGTGAGGGGTATGTTTGTGGAAGCAGGCGCAGTGTGGACAGCAGAGGGCAGCAGAGACTGTAGGATTGTTGCAAGTGTTTTCACATCTAATAATAATAATAATGCATTTTATTTATAAGCGCCTTTCAAAACACCCAAGGACACTGAACAAGATAAAAACACCCAAGAACACTGAACAAGATAAAATCTTGTCACTGCCACTGATTCAGTAGTATTCAGTAGTAAATATGTTTTTCCACTAAAATATTAAGTGAAAAAATATGCACTATTGTATGTTACAGTATCTGCAGACACGTCATCACCTCAGTAATAGATTATGTAATAGTAATATTGTATCGTTATATTTCATTATTATCATTTAGTTTTATCACAAACATTTATTAAGTTATATCAAAATGTCATTGTTTGGTAACTTGGAAATACAATAGACACGAGAGGAAACCAGTGTAGACTGGATTTTTTATTTATCATTAAAACTACTACTACTCTAATACAGTGATGGAACGTAACAAAGTAAAAGTAGTAAAGCACTGTACTTGAATACAAATTTTAGATATCTGTACTTTACTAAAAGTACTGTTAGTATATTATGTGAGAATAGCTGAAAAGACTCAGGGATGTACTTTTTACATGTTCATAGTTTAAGCAGCCAAAAATATACAAATAAAAACAGATACAAAAAACTACCAATTCAGTTGTTTCTGTTGAACAAAATTCAGCTCAAATCTTGATCAGAATCACTACATTTGAAGCTTTATAACATCTCAAAATCTGCTCAAAATACTTTTACTTTTTACTCTTTAATACATTTTTAAACAGGTACTTTAATATTTTTTGTTAAGTAAATTTTTCATGTGATACTTTTACTTTTACCTGAGCATATTTTCGCTCCAGTACTTTTCCTTAAGTAACAACATTGAGTACTTCTTCCACCACTGCTCTAGTACAGAGGGACCCCTGGTGTTTGTGAGGCATGAGCTGGGGGTAAACCCAACAGTGTAATGAACTATGTAAATAAACTATAGTAAACCTTACTTTACATGTTTTTCAAGTTGAAATTATTACCCACAGTCATATCATTTTGCTGTGGGGGGTTTTGAATCAGTTATTTTGGGGAGTCCTGGCCTCAAAAGTGGCACTGCCCTGCTCTAATACTAGACGCCCAAGCCAGGAATCTAACACAGAGTCAAAGAATGGTTTTTTTTGTTTTTTTAGAGCGGCACTCACTGGTGAAAAGAGTTTTATTGGCTGTTTTACACATGGCGTATACTTACATAGTGGTACATGATATACATTTAAATACATACTGTCTGTCTGCTTCTTATCACATAGCAAGCCAATAACTGCCTGACTGTGACTGGATAGACCCTCCTCATTTATCGAGCGGCGTCTCTGACTTCCACACAAATTAAGCCATTTATCTTCTTGCCTAATTGCCCTCTATGTGCCAATTTACTTTTTAAGACTTTCTCCTCGAGTTTGTTAACTTTCCTTATTGTGGCGTATTCCCCGGAGTGCGTGTTTCAAAGAGAAGACGCAATGGCCCGCCGCGCTAGCATCTGCTCTGTATTTAGGCTGGTGGCAGCAGATGAGACGGCGCAGACGTGGCAGTGAGGGATTCTGGGTAGAGATATAAAAGTACAGTAATTAAACTAAGTGACAAAGTAAGCTTCGTGAATCGGGTTTGTCCCACTGCATCTGCAAGAGCCATTAATTCTGATGAAATTTCCACTGTTGGCATCGTCGCCTTTGGGAGTGTTCAAGTTAATGAATAGAGCCAAATGAGTTGTTGTGTTGTAAGTAGAAATCATGCCAGTTGAGATGTCTTTGGTTTACGTTTGATAGGCTTAGTTGATGTAATTAATTGGCAAAATTAAAAATCAAACGTTGTTACATTGCAGCATACTGAGTAAACTTGCTTCCCTTCCGCTTTACAGAATATTTATTTAATAATTGAATCGCTGCAACATATTTTTCTTCAAAATACCAATAGCTTCACACTTCATCATTTAGGCTTACGCATTTCCTATTTATAGACTAATAATGCCTCACTTAAAGGCACACTAGGGAAGTTTTCTTTTGGAGGGTCGGCCCCCTGCTTGTGTCATGAAAATGCCTGAAATATTCCACATTATGGTATAAACTGATATATCTTGCATTTATTTACTTACAGGTGACCAAATATACTTGTTTAGGTAGTGTCACCTGCCTCTCTCCATGTTTTATGCCATTCTGTGGAACATTTCAAGGGCCCATATTATGCAAAATGGACTTTTTTCGGCTATTAACTTATTATGTCATAGTTTTGTTCCCTCATCTGAAACACATCTGGAGTTTTATGTAGTTTCTTTCTTTTTTTTTTATTATATTTTTATTGATTTTGCAGGACAAAATATGCATACAGTGTACAATCAGAAATATTTTGACCCACATCCTTTTTTTTTTTATTATAAAGAAAATAAAATTAACAATAACATAACTGAGTAGCAGAACAAAAAAATGTGGAATAATGACATTTAGATAAAATCAGATCCTCTTGGTTTTACAAAATCCAGCCAGTCTTTCCATATATTCTCAAATATCTCTGTTTCTAATCTCAAACTATAAGTCGATTTCTCCGTAACATAAATATCATGCATCACATCAACCCAGTTTTCCGTTTTTGGTGCCTCTGCCCTTAACCATTTCCTAGTAATACCCTTTTTCCCCGCTAGCAACATGATCCTAAAAATTCTGATATTCAAGTTCTTTTTACAATTAGCATCCAGTTTACCCAAATAGAACAAGTCAAAAGTATAAGGAAGCTCAGCATTAAGTACTTTATCTACACATTTCTTTAAATCTG
Organism: Periophthalmodon schlosseri; assembly: GCA_000787095.1. Classification (NCBI taxonomy): domain Eukaryota; kingdom Metazoa; phylum Chordata; class Actinopteri; order Gobiiformes; family Gobiidae; genus Periophthalmodon; species Periophthalmodon schlosseri. Next base: position 42,014 of record KN470979.1, read on the forward strand.
CCCAGGGACAAGTCCAAAAAATAGAAACATGATTTTGCCACCTCTTCCTCACACTGTCTCCAACAGCTCGTCTCTTGATACTTTTCTGAGCTGGAGTTCTCGTATGTAGTTTCTTTCACACTTGTTTAATGAGTCTTCTGCAGTAGGTCCACTCCCCTTGAACTGTTCTGAGTTCTGAGCATTTCTACTGTCAGCTGTGTGCTTAAAAATTTAAATGTAAAGCATGTTAACCCAGCTTTTGATTTGTTTATGTTAATTCCCTCTGCTGCCTGTAGTTGGCGTGCTAACCTCAGGTACAAGTATAGGGAGTGCATCTGTAGGAACGTGTTGTCCAGTGTCTGTAGACAGGCTTTATTTTAAGTTCTAAAACATGACAAAAATGCATTATATGTGTCCTTTCAGGCAAAACAGTAACATCTCCATGGAGACAGAAGGTTTCGGACCCTCCCTCTAAAACTTACATTGTGCCCCTTTAATTGGAGTCTGTGTTGTCCAGTTCACCGTGTGGTTCTGTTGTGTCCGCAGCTTCATCGGTCACTCTCTGGGGAACATCATCATCCGCTCTGTTCTGACCAGGCCGAGGTTCCGCTGCTATCTGCCCAAACTGCACACCTTCCTGTCTCTGTCCGGCCCACACTTAGGAACGCTCTACAACAACAGCACACTGGTCAGCACTGGTAAGGAGGTTAATCGTAATTAAATCAAAATCACAATTTGAATAGCCGCAATTAACAAATCATAAAGGCTGCATTTTTTAAAAGTACCATAATTCCCTCCACAAAGAACAAAATATCCAGTCTTTTTCTTTTTTACATGCAGTTTTTGTATTAGTTTGTCAGTTTTTAGGCTTATTTCAATCTTTTTGTCAATGCTCCTGGGCGTGTTTAAAATGTGAACTTATTAAAGGGCCCATATTACACTATTCTCTGATCTATGTTCTAATGTTGTTTCCTCGTCACAAACAGACCTGGAGTTGTGTTTTGTTTCATTCACACATGTTTAACACACAAACCCTGCATATTTAGGCTGAGTTCTTCTCTCAAACTGAAAACACTCTGTTCCACCTTGTGATGTCATGTGGTAATACAGGAAGTGCAGTGTTTTTAAACTCCATGCACCTTCACTAGAATCATTTGGATAATTTCAGCCCTGGAATTGCCAATCGCTACTGAACTAAAGGTAAAAGGAGCTGTTAACTTGAAAACTACCGCTTCATGAGGAGCTGTTACTTGAAAACTACCGCTTCATGACATCACAAGGTGGAACAGAGCATTTTGAGCTTTGGAGATGTAGACAGACTAATAATAAAGTGTTACTCAAACATGTGTGAATGAAACAAAACACAACTCCAGGTATGTTTTTGAGGTGGTAACAGCATTATAACATGGCTTAAAACGCGATCGCAAAACTTGTCGCAATTTGATATTCTTCCAAAATTGCGTCGCCCTACTGGTAAGGAGAGGCTGTTGCACCGTACACAAACAGCTCCTCTGCAGTGATTTATCTATGCCTACACTCTGTCAATAGTCATACATTATACAACAACTCCGCTAAATATTTCATGGCATCTCGATTTGTATATTTTCACTGGTAATACTGCATGTACATATCAAAATAGTTTTAGAAAGTTAGTATCATCAATCCAGCCAATATTCTTGTGCAAGAGTAGTCGTAAACATTTTTGGATTTTGGAAACACAGAGTAACTAATAGGAAATCAATCTGCCGTTGTTTTAACCAGATAAATGACTTTTTGTATGCAGTATTTTAAGCGTATATGACAGGTTAGACTACTGATTTAATACATCATAACAGTTATCTTGCCTAGTTTTTTCTAGTTTTTTAGTGTTGGTGAAGTTTAGAATTTTACTTCCTGGTTGGATATGGACAGCAGATTTGACATGACCAGAGGCTGTGTCCAAAGGTCCACACTGTTCCCTACTTAGGACATTATTTAGTGATCAGGCCAACTTTTAGTGGTGTCCGAATGGCCAGTTTGTGAAAAAGTAATTCACTTAAAATTTCCCACAATGCACCTTGAAAAGTAGTGGGCATTGTTGGTCACTAGACTGGTCAATATAGACCACAATGCACTGTAAGAGTGGGAAAAACAACAGCGGACAGTGATAGGTCTTAAACTGGACACAGCACGACTGAATGAAAGCAGATAGAAGCGCTGGTTTACTGCACTATTACACTGTTAAATAAACTGTTGCTGTGTAAAGTTGTTAGCGTTAGCCGCTTACCTTAGCCTGAGCTGTTAAAAGAGCAATAATTTCTTTATCTCAGACAAAAAAATCTAGTCTATGTGAGAGCCACAAAAGCTTGTACGATTATTATTAGTCCATAAATACTTGTGTGCCAGTCCAATTTGATCATTATTTATGACAGGAATCAGGTTTTATCAGAGTTTAGCAGACTTTTTTCACCCAGACGCTAGAGTCACATGACCCGAAAGTAGTGAGCTGTGTGTCCGAACCGCTGTGTGAATAAGTGCACTACAGAGTCTGCTGAAGAGTGCAGGCCTATGTAGTGAATGAGGAGTTAGGGGCTAGTGTGGACATTCAGACACAGCCAGAGGTCATTCTGTATAACAACCATACTGTAAACAAGCACCAACACTTGTCTAAATTGCACAATAGTTATGATTAGACTAATAAACACCTTTATTTGGTTAAATCAGAAACTCATCAGGAACTATCAGAAAAACTGTCAGAACTGTCAGCAGAAAAAAATAGCTTCCTTGTGTGTAAATTGTCGCTGCTTTTTGGATGAAATTTTGGTGTTGATGAGACAGGCAGAGGTATTCTATTTTAGAACTCAGCACTACTTCCTGTATTTTTATAATTTTCTTCAGCTTTTTTTTCCACAAGCTGCCACTTGACTGATGTAAAACTATGATAATTATTTAGCACAGATACTATCCCACCAAACCAAGTAATAATTAGAAAAGCATGAACATCTGCCATATACTTTTTGATGCAGTAAAATGACAATAGCAAATGTTCCCCAACCCTTAAAGGTCCTATATTACACAAAATTGACTCTTGTGAGATGTAAGTCATGTTCTAATGCTGTTTCCTCCTTAAAAACATACCTGGAGTTGTGTTTTCTTTCATTCACACATGTTTGAGTAACACTTTGTTATTAGTCTGTCTACATCTCCCAAGTTCAAAATGCTCTGTTCCACCTTGTGATGTCATGAAGCAGTAATTTCCAAGTCAGCATCTACTTTTAATCTTTTGTTCAGTTGAGATTGACAATTCCAGGGCTGAAATCATCCAAATGATTCTAGTGAAGGTGTATGGAGTTTAAAAACACAGTGGAGCACTTCCTGTATTACCACGTGACATCACAAGGTGGAACAGAGTGTTTTCAGTTTGAGAGAAGAACTCAGCGTAAATATGCAGGGTTTGTGTGTTAAACATGTGTGAATGAAACAAAACACAACTCCAGTATGTTTGTGATGAGGAAACATTAGAACATAGATCAGAAAATAGTGTAATACAGACTCTTTAAAATACACATGTAAGTTTAATTTGTATATATTTTTTCTGTCTCTTCTTAGGCCTGTGGTTAATGCAAAAGCTAAAAAAGTCCGGCTCCCTGCTGCAGCTCACCTTCCGAGATCACGTGGACCCGCGAAAAACATTCCTCTATCTGCTCAGCCAAAAACCAGGTACTTTGTAAAACCATCTAGATTTCACAACCGAGCGATATCAACCGCTTCACTTTGGTACATCACAGACAGACCACTCAAATATTCATGAAATAGTTGTCTCTCTCTTCTTTTTTTTTTTTTCCTTTTTCCAAAATGTTCACGTGTCATCTCGCTAACACTCAAATGCTAGCGTGGAGCTCCGACAGGCTTGTGAGAGGCCTCCCCACAGCGCCAAAGGAACAAAGCAATCGTTTGTCACACAGGACCGGAGCAGATAAGACTGAGAAGCGTTCGTGGTTTTTTTTTTTTCCTTCTCTAGAGCGGTGGCAGCCTGACAAAATGATCCAAACCCTGTCATTGGGAACCCACTTGTGCGCGCTCTTAAAAGCACTCTTGACAGGAGACTACAGAGAGAACAGTGTTTTATCGTCACGGCCTGTCATTGTACTATGTGATCGTACTATGCATTTTACAACCGTTCAGTCTATACCGCTGTCGGCCTCTTGTTGATGTTTTTTTATGGATGTATATTTAGCTGCATAGACTTGAATAAGAAAAATAAAATACCCTCTTACGAAAGTACTTTAGTTAAAATATTGCGTGTTTTATTGAGTGTTTTATCTACTGATCAGAAGGTTGATGGGTCAGAAGGTCTTGACATAAACGTCATTGGTTGAGCAGTCAGATCCACTGGCCCACAGGTTGTGCGATTCCAATGCTGCTGTTGTGTCCTTGAGCAAGACACTTAACCCAGCTCAGTGCCCCAGTGTCTGCGTACACTGGTGTATGAATTTGTAATTTACCAATTTAAGAAGCTGAATATAAGATTTTGATATCTAGATAAACATGTTCAAATCACTTACTAATCACTTACTAATAACAATTGTAATGGCGATTTATTCTTAGCTACAAAACCATTAGACATGGCGGCCATGTTTGCGTCCTCTATCTGCAGGTCAGGGCACTGGCAACCCATACTTGAAAAAAAATCAAAAAACAGCATACGTACAGTTCCTTTACACAAAACTAACCTCATTGTTGCACTTATATAATTTCAGGGCTGCAGTTTTTCAAGAACGTGGTGTTGGTGGCTTCTCCTCAGGACCGCTATGTCCCATTCCACTCAGCTAGAATAGAGATGTGCAAGACCGCGCTCAAAGACAGGACCACAGGTAGGATCAAACAAACAACACAACACTGTGTGTTTTAACCAACACTGAGACTAACACTTGGACTTGATGCTTGCACTTTGTTCTTGAACAGTTTGCACTTCAGACTTCCTGTAGCACTTAAACAGGGCATATTAGCATTTAAGCATGTTATGATGGTTTCCCCCTCATCATTAAAAGTTGTATTTTGAGTGATTCACACGTTTGAGTAATCTTCATGGTATTCGAGGGTTTAGACACCCTGTGCTTATGTCAGTCCTCATTTTTTTATTTTTATTTATTTATTTATTTTTATTTGCGTGTAGCGTGGTCCAGCAACTTTGTTGTGATGATGTTTACAGTGACGCATGGTAAAGGGGCAGGTGGAAGTCAGAAACAGTTTTGAAGTGGGCATCAACACAGCTGTTTCTCCTAGTTTAGTTTATTCTTTATTTGTCAGGAACCATGACCAAATTAATTTATCTTACAAACGAAAAGATGATCTGAATCAGATTTAGCTAAACTGCTACTTTCCATCTGCAGACCCTGGGGCAGGTGCATGCGCACTAAAAATTCAACATTACATTACAGTTACATTTCAATACCTACTTAGCTCATTATTAACATTAGTTCAGTCAAATACAATAAATTTCATTTCAAATGGATTATCTTACAAAAAAGTATACATTTTTACAGTTAATATTGCAAGTACAACTTAACTTCATGGATGCTGAGACAGTGGATTATCTGATATGTGGTTTTTCAAGTTTCCAGTAAAATGATCAAGGTCTCATACAATTTAAGACTGGAAGCTGAGTCCACAGAGTATTGTATGAAGGGACATGATCTTTCCCATAAAATATTTAGTAGTACATACCTAAAACATAATGTTACCGGACCTCCACTTTTCTTACTCTGAATTGCCTGAAGCAACACTGTAGACTTCACTTGTTTCTTTGCAGGTCCCGTGTACACTGAGATGATCAACAACCTGCTGCTGCCGCTGGTGGAGGCTAAAGACTGCCAGCTCATCAGACAGAACGTTTTCCACGCCCTGCCCAACACGGCTAACACGCTGATCGGACGCGCCGCACACATCGCTGTCCTGGACTCGGAGCTATTTCTCGAGAAGTTCTTCTTAGTCGCGGGCCTCAACTACTTTAAATAACACTGCTACTGGTTGTTGTGAAGTTTATATAATGTAAGTACAAACATCAAGATTAGGACCATGAATGACCAGATATGAAGGAGCAACTTCAAATGACGTGTAGCCATGCAAAATTCAGCATCTGGAGTAAAGATGTTTTGTAGGCCTTATAAATATCTAAAGTCTATATGAAGCTCTCAAGCATTTGACTACTTACCCTTTAGGGCTGGTTTAGACCCTTTACTT
>KN470980.1:0-36847 GCA_000787095.1 Periophthalmodon schlosseri
ATGACATGCATTTAAAATATAGATTTCTAAAAAAAAAAGTAGGAAGTGCCAAATAAAAAGCCAATAGCAATAGTTAAACTGAATTCATCAATCTGGCAACCCAAAGTGAAGAGCTCATTCTGCTTTTTATGTTGATTATCAGAAAACACATTAAAATTACATGATTATAATGATAGCAATTGTTAAACATGTGCCAATTTTGTTAGATTTCTCAAAAATTACAGATTTATATGAAGTAAACATGTCTCTGGAACATCATGTGGTTGGGGAGCATGCGTCTGAATGCCAGACCGGTCTAGATAGATACTTTATTGATCACAGGGGATGACAGTTCACAGTATCTCCGTTAAGGCCTATTCCAGGAAAATGTGGCCGATAGTCCGATAGACTATTGCTCTTCCTGAATCCGAGGTTTGACTCTCTCGGGTGCTTGAGGGTTCACGGGGGTTTGTCCAACCAGTCCACGTGTGCTTTGTAGATATGGAGAAGGCGTTTGACCGTGTCCCTCGTGGTGTCTTTTGGAGGGGGGTACTCTGGTCATACAGGGACCCCACAGCCCTTGGCAAAAGGGACCCAGACCCCATACTCGAGTACTAAAGCAGGAGCTGTTGGACTTCAACAGGGCTCCCCTTTGTCACTGGTTCTGTTCATTGTTTTTACAGACAGAGCTTATAGCCGCAAGGCTCAGTACCCGATACAAATTGTAATACCAACACTAGAATGCAATTTTCAATACAAAATATTATCATGTGTCTTATACCAGTTCTGATAACTGATAACACCATTCTAAAGCTATTCAGAAAATGCCAACATTTTTCCTATTCATGTTATTTCTTCAGTACATATACCTGTTCATACAAGTATCTAGTTGTAGTATCAATTATCTGGGTATCAAGTTTTTGACAACCCTAGTAGATTGTGTCTTTGATGGATGAAGTAAGCAATGGAAAAATCTACAGACTCTGCTTTAAGTTTTTCTAATTCCTCCATAATTCTGACTCAACCGTGGAGATGTAAGAAGAATTTGTACCTCAGAACATTGAACACAGCCAGTTCTTTTCTTTATTTCCGGCATCTTACCACCAGCTGTTCTGAAGCAGCTGTTGGATCCATTGTGTGTCCTTGCGTGGTATATTTAATTCATTTTGACATCTGTGGTAGACATAAATGGGGTCTGCGTTGGAATCTCCAATAGAGAGTGTTAATTATAGATGATAGCTCCAACATAATGCAACTAGCGTGGGATTTGAAGATGGATGGAGAATAATACAAGTTATAATGTAAGTAAGAAAAACTCTTAAGCCAGTAAGAATTAGCATTAAGCATTTAGAGCCCATTCAAAAGAGCATTAAAATGTACTTATTTTAATCACACTTTTGAATGGGCTCTAAATGCTTAAGAGCTGTTAGTTGTATAATTATTTAACATATCCTTTTTCTTTTGTAAAACTCCCCACAGTTTTGTGGTAATACTTTTGCCTGTATCTTGCCAAAGACTGTGATGTGTGTAGTTTAATCCATGAAGTGTAATTTAAATTAAGAAGAGTAACCCCTTGTCCTACTGTAAAGGTGCACTATGTAACTTTTCTGTTACTGTTTCTGAGGGTGACCACCTGCTTGCCCCCATGGGGAATTCGTGCTTTGCTTGAAAACTTCCACAGTATGGAATTTAATATGTAACTTTTTGGCCAAAAAATAGATCGTTTTCACACGTTACCTCTGTTTACTTCACTGTCAGGTCAGTTCTTCATATACACCGCACATCATTCACCCCATTTCTATCATTCCTTGATAACAAGTTTCAACTCCCTCACTCCCCTGTGCTGTACACGGTGGTCTTTCCCCTGACTAAATACACTGCGAGGGTGATGGTGGAGGAAACGCTTTTTGAACAGCACGCTGCACTTTTGAAGGAAGCAGTTACTGTCACTGTGGACTGCGTAGGTCGGCCAGAGGTCGGCTGCATTCACACCACCCTGGCCTCACTCCAGACTGAGAGCGAAGCTGCTCTGGAACCACCAGTTTCAAGCACTCTTGGAGTGGCTGTTTGAAGTCAACAGTCACATTCTGATTTGCATTAGACTGACCCAAGCGCATCTCTCTTGGAATTAATGCTCTTTTACGTCAACTTAACTAATGGAAAAAAAAAAAGGCTGTTTTCACACTGCCATTATGGATGCGTTTATTGCCCTGAAAAACATAGAAACATGTGTCCTTACTGTGAGTGGGCTTGCATTTCCACAAACGTGACTCTTATTTGGCCTGGTGGAGGGCCTCCTCCTGCTTGTTTCCATGGGAAAGTTGTGCCTTTGGCTATAATATTCCACAGTAAGTCATAAAGCTGGTCTGTCTCCATGGAGAATGTTCCGAAGTATTGTTTTAACTTTCTATTTCCATGGAATCATGCAGGTGACTTTTCATCCTCAGAAAGTTACATACCATCATTTTAAATCCATATGAATGCACTCTCCCACTAACAACTGAGGTTTTCAGTTGTTATAGTCTGAACAACTGAGCAGTGAAACAATTTCATTACAAACCATGCAGCATAGCAGTCCTTGTAGTAAAAATGCTTGCTATAGCTGGGATTTACCAAGAAATTCTAGTGCCTCGATTCATAAGAACTAATATTAAAACTTTAATATTCAGACCATAGTGATACAGCAAGCTAACTCCAGAAAACTAAATATAAAATGCTCAAGTCAGTTTAATGAGATCTATTTGAGCAAAACTTGTCTAGCCCAGTACACATATATTATATAAGCAGCTCTTGGGGTAAAAATAGGACTGCTGTGTTATGTCGGCACCTAATTATGAAGTGTTTTACTGTGAGAGCTAGCATGCTAGTTGTTATTAGGTTTACTGACAGTAAAACTTACCGCTCTCTCTATGAAAGTTGTGAAAAGTGCTTATAACCTCATGCATTCAGAGCATCCTAATTTTTCACAGCAATAAGTTGAAATACCTCTGCAAACTGTTAAAAAAATCAGGTAGGCTCCAGAGCCTTTTGGCGAACCTGTAGAGACTTTCTGCTACTTTCTCTTGTATGTGTAGTAATGGTATTGCCACTGGAGTACAAAAGACTTTTTTCCTATCTAAAAGAACAAAAGATTACTTTCAAGTACAATTGTCTGACTCAAGGACATAATTAAAATGCCCACCCGATGTGCATTGTGACGATACATGTGCGCGGGTCCCTGTGTGGAGTGCAAAGCAATGACCTGACTATAAATCAATACGTTTTGTTCCATGCTAACCACTTAATGTTTTATTTATGCGTGTGTGCTAGCAATTAAACCCACTTCTTAAATGACCCTGCCAGTTGTAATTAAAAATATCCAACACATCGTTATTTGTCCTGCTCGAGAGTTCGGTCCGGCAATTTCATTAATGCATAAGGGGAAGAGGGGGATCCAAACCGTGCACAGTATCTGTTTACAACGTGTAATTTAGAGCTGAATTGTGAAGATCATTTATGTGATGAGAGTGGACATTAGACAAAGCCATGTTCTTCTGGGGTTCTGGTTCATTAGTTGACCAATGGATATCAAATGAAAGAAGACAGAACTTGATGTTATAGCTTTGCCAGACTTTTGAAGGCGTCTCAAGTCTGGTTTAAAACTACTTAAAGGACATGTATGTAGCCTGTGCTGTTATTGTTTAAATAAAAAGAAAAGAACTACAATCACAACTGAACCTGTGTAGCCAGTGTCTTAACCTTAGTATATGGACAGGCCATGCCTCAAAGCCTAAGAATGAGAAAAACTTGCCTGTGAAAGCTCAAAACCTCCAGAATTCACTCAGTGAGCTGCAGAGGCTGCACTAGCACTACTCAGAGCAAAACTGGTGTGCAATTATGAAGAGCAGTGACTAATTCTGCTGACGCTGCATGGCAAATTGTTATGAAATACATACTGAAGTTGTGCTTCAGCAAAAACGGCTCGAAGCTCTGCTGCCCAGGGTGCCAGGGCTTTACTCCACTCAAAGACCTTTTGAGATACTCTGTTATCACGCAGATTAATAATCCAATTTCACAGTCTAACCATGTCACACTTTCTTTGGATTGAGCCAGAGACTCAGCCCATATCACCCTGCGCTGCCAAAACTGGGACAAACTTATGCACTCCCAAGAAACAGCGGATTGCTCTGTTTTCCACAACATCCAAGACTGAGCTCTGTCTGGCCCCACACACACCAGCAGCATAGTTTAGAACAGGAGAGACACAGGCCTCATACAAAGTAGAATATGTTTCATAACCGAGATATTTACACATTTTCTACTTAATAATCACAGAACCTAGAGCTTGGCTGGCTGAAGCAGATATTTATACTGAGGGAATTATATTTAACTTTCCAAAAGGTAAGGACCTTTCTGCTTTGTGGAGTTTTTTTTCTTAAGTGTGTATATATAATATCATTTTCTTTTGAAACTAACTTTAAATTCTTTGTTTGATGTCAGTATATACAAAATGTGCATAAATCAATATAACTTTTAACTTTCAAACTTTTCAGCTTTCAAACTTTTTAGTATAGCTTTGAGTGGAAATGCAAACAACTTTTTGGAAACTAATCCTCCCTTTCCCTGCCATGCATAAAAATGCCAAAGAAATGGTTCACATTGGTCTGGTCTATAACTTCTTAATCTTTGTCATTTTTATTATTAGAGTTGGAAAAAGTGTGTGGAAACTTAAAGATTCAATTGTTTACATTTTTTTGAGGATTTTTATTCGTGTGCAGACGGAGAGATGGGACACTGTTGGAATATGGAGATGTTTATGAGTGGAGCGGTTGCTGCCGGAGGATAAAAGCTTTATAAAAGGTGTTTCAGGGAGTCTTCTTCAAATACCACATTACACACACCATTGAAGTCACTTTTTCAGTGTCGAGGGAGCTGGGTTTTTCATGTGCGGAAGTTTGAAAATTCAGTGACTGCTCCCTTTTGTTGCCAGATATGATCTCTGACAGTTTGTGTGTGCACATGTATTAACCGTTTTAAGAGTTTAAACAAATTCAAAATATTAGTCTTCATTTGAAAAGTTACACAGTGGACCTTTTAAGTAAATAAATACAATTCAGGTGAAGGGTTGTCTGTTTAGCTTTGCCTGGAATGTTCCGCAGTATGGCATTAAAGATGACAAACATTGACATCTGTGCAGAGGCAAGAAGAGTAATCACAGTAGGAATGCACATTTTTCAAGATATTTTTTTAAGCATCAACACCTGTAAATCAGGGGGAAATACAAGATAGACAAGTTCAATGCCATACTGTGGAATATTTTCGTCAAAGCAATAATATCTCCATGGCGACAAGCAGGTGATAAACCCTCAACCAGAAAAGTTACATAGTAAACACAAAGGTGCACTGTGTAACTTTTTCTGGTGGACGACCTGCTTGTTTCTATGGAGATGTTATTGCTTTGCCCAGAATGTTTCATATTTCAACATTGTAATGAAATAAATGCATGATGTATAGAGGTTTTATTGCTCTAAAATACCTTGAAAAACATGCTCACCTCTCCACACATATGTCCTGTAACTGTTTCCATGGAGATAGAAGATGTGAAAATGAATGAATAGTTTCATCATAGAGATTTTATTTACCCGGAATGTTCTACAAGTTTGATTATTTCACTTCTTTAGTTTTTGCATCACCATCTAAAAGTTAGATAACGGCCATAATATGCTAACTACTCTCCCACACCACTCCGATGATTCTTTTCACACTGGCCCACGTTTTCAAGTGTCTCATATGTAAATCTATGGGCCCTCAGCCAATACATATAATCCCCTGGCTTTACAACATGATTTACTGTCTAGTTAAAATGCAGAGCATCTCATGACATTATATACTCCTCTGTCTTTAACAATAGAGATTTGATATTCTGTTACACTGCAGCAGACTGACTGATAGTAATCTTACATTTTCTTTTACAAAATTGCATCATCTTGATCCATTGTAAAAGACTATTGCTGGGTTTCACATGACAGCTTAACATCAACTCTAGCTGTTAAAGGTACAACATGTAACTTTCTGGAGGTATTACGTCACCTCCATATTTCCATGAAAACAGAAAGTTAAAACCATACTTCGGAACATTCTTCAGTTTATTTCCATACGGTGGAAGTTTATAGTCAAAGGAGCAACATTTTCATGAAAACAAGCGAGAGGAGGCGATGCTCCAGGCCAACTAAGTGTCAGGTTTGTGGAGATGCGAGCCCACTCACAGGACACATGTTTTTCAGTACAATAAACACAACTAAAATGTTGCTTTTATTTTTAGCTAAAAAGTTACATACTGTGGCTTTAAAACTGAGAAAATTGTCCAGTAATATTTACTCAAACGAAAATACAAGTAAAATGATTTAACAATAGAATGAGAAATACTTTGCACTTAAATTAAGAAACTAAATCTTATTTTGTTTGAAGTAAGACAAATAAGTATTCCATTGGCAGATAATTTTACATGTCAAGTCGAGTCCACTCAAAATGTTCTTAATTTGAGTAATTTTAACTTGCCTAGATATTCCTTTTGCTTGTAACCATCTGTTAAACACTACACTGCAAAACGATAATGATTTTGTGGTGTGGTGGATATATAATTTTATATGGGCCTAAACTGGTAGTAATATTAAAGAGGGGGTATTTTACTTCTATGGGGTATTAACTTTTAACACATAACATATTTAGATCACCAGGTTATCTCTAACGCCACGCTCCCTTTCCTCTTCGCACTAAGTCAGTCCCCCTTCAGATCGCTATCACAACACGATCAGTTACCTGTGATGCAGAATACACACTTCTTCAATACTTTATGAGGATGTGAGTCTGGTCACTGGTGAATGACACGCACGGTACGTCTGTATTGGAAAAAAATAAGGGAAAAAAAAATATCACACATGGGGCTGAAAAACATTGCGGATTTCTGCAGAATCAATGAGCGGAGCACTAAACTCGTAATTTGATTTTATTTGTAAATCATAGGTGACCAATGAGCTCCTTCATTTCACATGTTACTGAAAAAAATGAATTTGATTGCACGAACACGTTTGACTGGGCTTGAGATGCAAAGGAGGACGTGGGGACCAGACTGATATCTCTCTGTATTTTTATACAGATTTATATCAGGAGCGGAGCATAAACTCGTAATTTGATTTTATTTGTCAATTATAGGTGGCCAATGAGCTCCTTCATTTCACATGTTACTGAAAAAAATGAATTTGATTGCACGAACACGTTTGACTGGGCTTGAGATGCAAAGGAGGACGTGGGGACCAGACTGATATCTCTCTGTATTTTTATACAGATTTATATCATTCTGGATTTGCCAGGCAACAATCAGTGGGCATGAAATGAAACTACTGCACATCACATCAGTGTTGGACAGTTTGAACAGTGCTCAGGAGAGATCGCAAGATTACTCAAACATGCATGGATGACATACAAAACCACTTAGGCATGTGTTTGATGAGGAAACATTATAACATGGTAGAAAGCTCCAAAAATTGATTTTGCAGAACTGGGTCCAGAAATTCACCCAATATAAAACTGGAGCACCTGACTTTAATCTTCTATCCTCTCTTGCCTTCTATATCTTAGGGCAAAACATTTTATTGATTGAAAACTCAAAAAGAAAAGACACACTGTAAATTAAAGTTTTGGGATGAGGCTGTGCTAGGGCAGTCCATCGCTGCTTTGCGTTGCCACCTGAAAATGCTGTTCTAAAGCTTTGAATGCACCCGGGTTACATGTGTGTTTGTGTGTAACAATGTGCCAAAGGGTTTGAGAGCTAGGAACAAGATAGACCCACCTTTACCTCTATTTTCCAGATTGAAAATGAGGTACCCCAGCTTTAGCTATAATCTGTCATTTTGCACAGCTGTGTGGTGTGAGTAACCTGTATGTTTTTTTTTTCCCAGGCTGCATAATTATTGCCACCACTCCCTTCGTCATGCCTTGAGCCAGACTCAAACACGGCAATCAGACTTGTCTATTTCAGTGACGCATGTGAAACGAAGGACCTCACTGGTCACCTGCCATTTTGAACATCTCTCACCTCAGATTAACACCTTATTCTATGGAAATTGGCAACGTTTTTCAGTTTCCTGTGATATTTTCTCTTTTTTGCTCACTGTTGGGTCGGTTTTTGTTCACATGCACGCCACAACTTGAGCTAAGTGAGAGGCCGTCAGCTGTTCGCCAAACTGATCATGGTCCTTCTGATCACTCACATCAGTTTTCGCAGTTGGCATGTCCTTTAAATAATTTTAGAGCTTCAGAAATCAGATCGTACTCAGATTTTAATATGCATGTAAACTTAGCCACTGATATTAAGAGACAATATGAAAAACAACCCCCTTATATAACCAGGTCAAAACAGATGCAACGCAGCTTATCAATGTAAGAAATACAGGCGTGTGTCCTCCAGGGTGAGAGGGAATGTCAAGCCAGTATTGGAAAACAACCATTCCATCAGGGGTTACAGACCTGCTGCCTTCAGGGACTTTCACGGGCGCCTGCGATGACTTTTTCCAAAAATAGAACTACTCATCCAGAGCTTCTTGCCTCACTGAAAACTAGACTATATATCTGAGGTCTGGACATGTGAAGAGATTGCAACGGGAGATGGCCAGTTCTTGTTTTGTTAATGTAATAAAACTTACCTTTCTTTCTGTACTGGATTATGGAGATATAAAATACATGCAGACTTCAGCCTCTACTTTGAAACCTTTAGATATACACTTTCACTCAGCCCATCGTTTCACAGGTGATGAATTTAAAACCCATCATTTTACTCTGTATGAAAAAGTAGGTCGGCCATCGCCAACTGTCAGAAGTGAACACTGTATAAAATGTATTTATAAGCGACTACTTCACAGGCTGCTGGAATATCTCGCTCGCTTGTTGAACGTTGATACGGGAACTTAATATAAGATCTCATGATTGTACAAGTCTAAGGACTAGCTGCACCTGAACTGAGAGGGGAAAAAGGGCTTTTGGCGGCTTTGCTTCACAAAAATGGAATATATTTCAAGGACAAGCAAAACTGGATACTTTGGTGCCACACACGCAATTTAATAATCTGGTAATGCCCTTTTATACTCACGCCCTTTCTGTATTTTGAACAGGGCGCCCACGTCTCAAGCGCTCTCAACGGGTCTCCCTGTAGAAATAAAAATAAAAAATATTGCTAGCTGTGCAAATGTTGTGCCATACTCTTAATTAGTGTTAGAGCAGATTGCAGTGAGACGTTTAGTTCCCTCTTGTCCACTCATGTTGCAAGTTCGCATCATGTTAACAAGCTGTGGGAAAACTTACAGCGCTGACCTGTCCAACACTCCCTGAAGTACACATCAACTGCTTTCCTTTGCCCATACATATATACTATACTGTGCTATAATGTCCAGTCTTATGTGAAATATGAAGGTTACTACATGGGAGGATATAGACAGGTGTGCTGTATCTAAAATGCATTGTATACAATAGTGTTTTTTCTCTGAAAATGTTTTTGCCAATAAAGTGAGAATTAATCTGAAAAATTACATTCAAATTCCTTTATATGATCTCAATCCAAGTGCTCTTTTCTTACTTAGCTTTCAGATACGCTATGTTACATTTGTGGGGTCCTCCACCTGCTGATGTTTTTACTTTTTTTTTGTAATTTTCCAGTGTCTCTAGTATTTATATTGCATTTATTACATTCATAAAAGGGATGACCCATTATACTTTTTTCCAGCTGATACTGATATCCACAGTTTGCCTTGCTGTTGTGGCAGATAAGGATATTAAGCTTTTAAAATCCATAGCAAGATGTCATAACTGCTGGAACTAGGGGTTGCTGGATCTGCCCTGAGCAAAGCTAAATCGTTTCCTAACAGAGATGCGATAAAAATATACACATTCTAACAGTACACATTTAGTATTTAAATGCACTGACAGCATCTTATTGTTCTTTTGCTCTTTTTATTATGGTGGATTTTTGAAAAGGACAACCCCGGAATGGATTAACAGGAAGAAACAACCAACATAGATCCGTAAGAGTTTGAACGCTGCTGGAGTTACAGCCTGGATTTGATTTGTACAGCTCGTGTTTGGTTAAAGCTAATGCATCGGGACTAAATGTTTATGGTCCCGTGGTTGTCTTTTCTCACCGTGTAGACTGTATAAAGAAGTGAGCTAAGGGAGTGTGACGTCACCCATAGCGTCAAGCCAGTCAAATGAAGCTCATCGAGGCAGTTATAGGGGCAAATTGACTCTTTGATCATATATGTGAGTATCATAGGAACCAATCTGGAGCAAGACTGTTGAAGGTAACGCCCCCTCCCTCCCTGTCAATATCCCAGAGGTTGCTCCTGCTAGCGTTGGCAACAGGTTTCATTGTTATTATTATTATTATTATTATTAATGTTCATACCTTGATTTACGGACACAATAACGAAATAAAAATACCATTATCATGTAGAGCGGGTCAAAGATACGCCGATTTACTTTGGCATATTCCATGTTGACCATTATCAAAAGCGTGGGGACATTATTTCCACATGTAGAGGGCGAGTTTCATTGTTTCTGACTCCTACTTGAGTCTTGCGTGTGTGTCGGTGTGTGTGTGTGTGTGTGTGTGTGTATAATGAGCTGGCGCTGTCTCCCTAAGCAGAAGGCCAGAATGCAGTGTCTAATTATTTTTTGTGCTTTGAGTTTTATTTGGCGTGTATCCCTTGATCACAGGGTCCCGAAGTTATTTTTGTGTGGGTGGGAAAGGCAGACTATTAAGACAGTATAAATGGCAAAGTTGTATCTGCTTTATCTGCAAAAAAACAAAACAAAACTTAGCACCCCCTTCCAAAATTACTTTCCCACGGCTATGCAAGATCCACAAATTTATGCTAAGTTAAAGTATAGTTCACAAATGAACTTTTCGCTTTGTGTAAACATACAGCCATATTTTCACGAGTTTTCACGAGTCTGTGGACAAAGGGAATGTGACATGGACATACAAAGACTGGAGCAGAGCAGAAAAATATTTGTGCCAAATAGAGCTGCAGCTAACCGTTATTGTAGTAGCCGACCAGTTAGCGATCCATTTTTCGATTAATCAAACGATTATTTCTATTGTACAATGGGACTGTTTATTAACCAAATAAAAGTGGAAATATGGTGACTGAAGGCTTCTGATAGTTTATTCTTTTTTGACATTCTGATTTAATAATTCCACTGTCTTTGTTATAAATACCTTTTTATAACAAAGTGGAATTATTGTGTTTTAGTATTTGTTTGTTGGCTAGGTCTATTGAGCTACACTATTTAGCATAATCATTCAGGTCATAATTCTCTGGAATATACAAACTGTAAACAATAGGTGTTTTTAGTTTCAGTGTAGTTAGCTCCTCCCTTCAGATAGTTATAGGGCAGTGTCCACCAGTGATCTGACCAGAACTAAAGAAAGGAGCGAAACTTTTTGTCCAGTTGACAGATTTGAATTTTTCTTTTACTATGTCGGCAACTAACAATTATTTCAGTAGTAGACTAGTCAGTGATTTGTTTTTCGATAAGCCGACTAGTCAAATGATTATTTCTATTTAACATTGAGACTTTTTAAATACATTAACCATCAACCACATAAGGGTTGAAATATCAGAATAATTGTCTTGCCATTGTCTGATTATAGATCATACCTGGGCAACTGAGGGATTACACAAAGAAAAATTCAAATCTGTCAACTGAACAAAAAAGGTTTTAAGAGTGAAGACGTTTCGCTGCTCATCCGAGCCGCTTCTTCAGTTCTGGTCAGATCACTGGTGGACACAGCTCCTCCCTTCAGATAGGTGTGAGAGGTTTCAGTGTAGTTTGCCTTATATCTGTTTGTTTCCAGTTTCTGTTTGTTAGCTAGGTCTTTTGAACTGCACTAAGTGTGAACTTTGCCTGAGTCATATTTTGGATACTGGTTCAGGCCCCTAATGTGTGCTCTCGCCCTATTAGCATACTGGCTAGCCCTATTGTTTTCGTTGTTTTGATTTAGATCTGAGGATGGAGTTATGAATGGGAGATAAATGATGCCGAAGCCCCCCATTCCTGTTCAAAGATGGGTTGTCTTTCCTAACAAAAATTGCCTCTTTGAAAGTGAGGTACACATCTTGAGAGGGGAGTTAAAGAGCTTCAGATATGTGTGTTAGTAACTTTTTGTCCCCTTACTGCAATTCTATCTGAGGAAACGGATACATGATTACCAGTAACCCAGCCCTAAAACATGCATAATGACATTTTGTTCTGCTCTTTCCCAGGGGACAACAATGGATGGCCCCATTTATTCGACAAGTACTTCGGGATGCCAAGCAACAATGTGGGCACCAGATCCAGTGTGTGCTGTAAGTAATGACTGCAAATGGCAGTTCAAGCTGTCCTCACTCACCCCCATGCAATCAAATAGCCATATCCCTGTTTGGAATTGATATGCTGAACTGTACCTATGCATGTATTATTCTGAACTGTTTATGTAAGAAAATAAGACTCCAGATACCAATTAAACTAGCGTGTGGGAGGCATGTTTGTTTTCAAGGGCGCTAGAGGTATGTGCACAAGCCGACCTCACTGCTTGGGAATGGTTACAAAAGTAACCATTTACTTTTGAATATATTTGAATAAAAATACAAACAAAAGGCTTGAGTACCTTGAAAAGTTTTTGTGTTGGTTGCTATGGTTGAAATCTTTATAATGACTGGGTTTAACCATGAAACAAAAACCTGTCCCTAAGTTCAATGTCTTCTCTGTCAGCACAAACAAACCAAGCCAAGGAATTTTATTTTTCACAAAAGTTTCTAAAAGTGGCATAAGACTTTAAAGGACATTTTATGCTAAATTTACTTTAGAGTGGGACTAAACACAACTCACAACGACATTTCAAATTAAGCTGCTAACATTGGCAGTTCCTGGAGGACTTAAGAAAATTGTGAGGGGGCGGTCTGGGGATATAAGGAACAGTGTGACTGGTTTAACAGGTATCCACACTTTAAACTCCGCCCCTGTGTTTGTAATCAGGGCAGTCCTGTGTGATGTCACGCAGTACTTGAAATTGCAGGGGCTGTTAGGGAAAATAATTGTTCTAACGGGTTCTAGAGTTATAAAGAGAAAATGGAGACTCTGGATGTCTGAGGCAGGAGAAGTTGATTTACCATCAGTCCGGGACACTGCACGTTGGTATCGGCCTTTCAAGTCTGACTATGCTTCCACACAAGGAGGTTTAAATAGGAGCTAAGGAGGACAGCTTGGAGACCAGCTGGCGAAGATCACATGAAAAGTACACAGCATACCGCTTCTGTGAGACTGTCCTATCCTGTCCTGTCTTACTCTGTACAGATCTAAACTACAGGGTTAGCAGTTTTTTATGCAAACATGTTCTGATATGTGATTCTTGTGTTAGTTTGTAAGGTCATATTCAGTCTTTTTTGTCAATTCTTCTGGATGCATTTAAAATGTCAAATTGGAACAGAATCCTATTAATAATAAGCATTGGGATTAGATCTGTAATTTATGAGTTATTATAAAAATCACAATTCGATATTTTTCCCAAATTCCCAGCCCTATTACTGAAAACCAGAAAAAGTATAACATGTTTAATATGGCATGTTTGTGAACCCTGTCAGATAATGATCAGGTTAAACGCAGTGTCCAGATAACAAAACTAAAAAAATGCCAGTGTTGAATGGTATAAAATGTTTCCAAATGCAGTTATTTCTTCCAAAAACATTGCATTAACCAACAGCTCTCCATCTGAAATTCACCTTTTAGAAATGTGTTGAATGTCACCTATGCAGTATTCTCGTACATGCTCTCTCCAGGTACTGCTTCCATTGGAGACGCCTCATTACTCTGAAATAAAATCCTCCCGATCAATCACACACCTACAGAACATACCCATTAGCAACTCCAACACATGCTATGAATGCGAAATTACTTTTGTGTCAAATTTGGATGCACCTGAGCCGGTTTAGTGGATTGCATTCACACGTCATGGTAGGGCTGCACGATTTTGGGAAAAAAAAAAAAAAAAAAAAAAAATCGAATTTCTAGGATTCTGCTCAGTGTGTACATTATAAACAACTCCAGGACCATTCACATCTGAGAGAAGACGGAAATCTGAACTGATAAACTAATACAAGAATCTGTGTGATCCCTCAGTCGTCCAGGACTGATCCATAGCAAAAGAAAAATAAAATCTGTCAACTGGACAAAATGTTGTCGCTGCTTCTCCATCCAGCTTGGATGAGCAGCTACAACGTTTTGTCCTGCTCCTCCATCTGGCTTGGATGAGCAGCTACAACGTCTTCACTCCTACAACGTTTTGTCCAGTTGACAGATTTTATTTTTCTTTCGCTATAATACAAGAATCCCATGCATTTCAGAACAAGTTTGAAGTCTAAACTACAAGAAAAATATTTTGTTAGTTGCAGAGGACATTCTCAATAACTTGAGCCTTTGCGGTTTGATAATTACGGCAACTCAAATTGCAATTTCAATTCGACTCCGATTCACTACCAAAGGACCACGCCGCAACAATGGTATACGATAAAGATATTTACTGATGATATGAATAGATGGGGAGGCTGGGTAGAGACTCAGGATAGGGGGCGCTGTCTCTGGCGGTTAACCCAGCCGATTCAGGAGCCCCCCTTCTCTGTAGATGGTGAGGTCTTCAGGTCTGAAAGATGAACAAGAGACACGGGGAGGGAGGGGTCGAGAGAGCGGAGGCAGACGGTGTTTCCGGGATAGACTTGTATAAATAGGGCTTCTGGGAAATTAGAGGCGTGGTTGAGGTGAGCTGTGGTTCGCTGGAGAGGAGCAGGAGGAGGTTGAGGTGTGGTCCTGCCCCTGAATCTCCGTCAATCATATTAACTCCATCTATTTGTGCAGCCCTAGATCATAGTTGTTTGTGCCCAGTGTTAGACTTGTTTGGTCCTGTTCTAGTCTTGAGTTAGTCCCGGTCTAGTGTAGGTTTAGTTCAGGGTTTCGTTGTAGTTTTGACGTGATTTACACTTCCAATCAAAAGTTTGGACACACTTTTACATTCACATTTTACATTGTAGATTCTCACTGAAGGCATCAAAACACATATGGAATGCAGTAAACAAAAATAAACTCAAAATAACTCAGAACTTGTCTTAGATTTTTGAAAATTTAGAAAACCCTTTGCTTTGATCACTGCTTTTTGATATTTTGATTGAATAATGCCGCTGTCTTTATCACAAAAAAGGTCTTTTCGTGTGCGTTTACAGTTTGTAAAGTCCAGATAACGATTATGATGATATGACTATGATTAGTTTTCATAGTAGTAGTATTAGTTGCAATTAGTTGGTTAATCATAGTGCTAGTGTCAAAATAAACTTCAGATGCCCTTTCAAAATAATTTATGTAAACGGTCACATGATGTCGCATCCAGGACTTTGATGAATGACCCATGATGCCCTACGGAAAGTTTATTGTTAAAGTGGAGAAATATATTCATTTTAAATTACATTACATTATGTCAAGGTATCAGTTGGGGTTAAAAGATCTGACTAGTGTGAGACTGTAAAACACACTTTTAACCTTTTAATAAGAAAAAAAAAAAAAAGTTAGCATTTAGTTAAATCAAAATGCCACTACATGCCTGAAGATTTACTGCAATTTTAATCACACAGCCCTATTCTCTTTCCCATTATCCTAATTATGTTTCCGCTTATTGAGTCTCTAAATTCAAACTTCGAATGAGAATCGACTCCTGCTGTCGGCTCACTTTTGTTAGATGACTTTTGGTGAGTCATTTCAATTTCAAAATGTTTAGACTGCAACTTTACTGGCAAATACCTGTAGGGCTTTAAATGGGTTCAATTATTGCCCCACTGAATATATTGTACCATAAAACATGCATAAATAAGGCTAAAACAGTAGCTGCTAGCTGAGAAGGCAATTTAAAAAGTTCACAATGGGTTTGCAACGCGTATGATGTTGATCCTAAACATTATTTCTGTGTGCCCTCCTTAGAGCAGAGAACGTTTGGAATGACATGGGCTTTATTAGCACAGACAGCATCACATCTTATTCATCTCCTAAACCTCCTCTGTCGTTCATATCTATCTACACTGTCAGTCAAATGTTTGGACACACTTTTTCATTGTTTCTTCTTTATTTTCATTTACATTGTGGATTCTTGCATCAAAACTATGAATGAACACATTTGGCATGTAGTAAACAAAAAAAAAAGTGAAATAAATAACTCAAAACTTGTTTTAGAAAAAAAAAAAAAAGCCACCCTTTGCTTTGATCACGTCTTTGGACACCTGACCCTGACATGGTACATCTGTGAAGTGAAAGCCATTTCAGGTTTCATTCTGAAGCTCATAGAGAACAGAACGGTTTGCAGCGCCGTCAATAAAGCTGCTTTGAGGATTAGAATATAAAATATAAAAAATATTTTGTTGAGTTATTTGACTTTTCTTTTCTACATAGTTCCATACATCTTCGTTCATATATTTGATGTCCTCCTTATGTATCCCCAATGTATAGAATACTAAACTTGAAGAAAAAACACTGAATGAGAAGATGTGCCCAAACTTTTGACTGAGTGTGTATGTGTGCAGATATACACTACCAGACACTTCTGTTTGGAAAATTCAATTCATAGTGACATTATTTCATTACAGATCTGTTTGTCTCTTAGTTATTCATTATTTATTTCTTCAACTAAAGTCTAAAACTTCCAGGTGCACTATGTCACTGTTTTGGTAGAGGGTCCATCTTCCGCTTGTCTCCACAGAAATGTTAACGCTTTGAGTAGCATTTTATTGTTTTATTGTCATGGAACTACAGATGAAAAATAGCCTTCTTGACTAATTCTGGTATATTGTTCTATTGTTTTTTGCCTATGTTTCGTATTTTACGTATATCTGTTTTTGTTGACTTTTATGTGAAGCACTTTGGGCACCTTAAGTTGTATTTCAAATGTACTATATACATAAAATTGAACTGAATATTCACAGAAATGTTAAATAATATGTACTGTCCATGAAATAGATAAAATAAATATGTTCCACGTTTGCATGAAACATTTCTATCTTGCATTTGTTCGATTACAGGTGTATAGCTTGAAAAACACGCATTACTGTGAGTGGGGTCGCCTCTCCACAGATATTACCTGTCACCTGCTTACCACCTGATAAGTTTAATGCCACAAAGCAATCTACATGGAGATCAGAATCTACATTTGACCAGACAAGTTACACCTTTAAAAATCATCATTTCACCAAATCTCAACTGAAAAAATAAATTAACTAATGAATGCATTTTAGTCAATATTGAAATTATGAATTGTGGTTGTAGATAAGCTTTTGTACCGACTCTAAAGATTCCAGAGTACGGGCAGAACAGGGATGTACATTGCTCTTCCCCCTTATCTGACCCTCCTGTTGTCCCTCCTGTCTGAGCCCCGAGTGAGTGCTGCATTGAGCCGTTTGTCCTCCTCACTGTCAGCTTCAAGTGTTTGGGCACACTCTTTGTTTATGTGCTGTTCTCAATCTAAAACAGCCAGAAAAGAAGTCGGAGATAAGACAAGGGTTAATCATGTACAGTCATTCACATACAGTAGATTTGTGATGCTTCTTTCTTGCGTCTTTGCACTAGTGTTTCTCAGTCTATAAGTTAAAATAATGCATAAAAAGGTCCTTTGTTGAAGCACTTCCCATAGAACACTTATAATTCATTAGTCATATATAGTATTTTTCCAGAAGCTCAAAGTCGCTTTACAATTTCATGCTTTATTCATTCGGTGGTGGTAAGCTACTATTGTAGGCCTGTCATAACAAATTCTGAAGCACGATACAGCGCTACAGAGAAATATTATGGTAAATGATAATATTGAAACTGCTTTATGCTACTGATACAATGAGAATAAAAGCAGGATAAGTGAGCCGTTTTTAAATAGACAGCATCATTAAAAAGGCCTGACCTGCAACTCCCCATTATTGCAAGTATGATAAATGATAATATTGAAACTGCTTTATGCTACTGATACAATGAGAATAAAGCAGGATAAGTGAGCCGTTTTTAAATAGACAGCATCATTAAAAAGGCCTGACCTGCAACTCCCCATTATTGCAAAGAAATTGTACACCCGGTAAGTACTGAGCCCAAAAATATATTGTTCCAGCTTTCATATATTGAACCATAAGTTGATATAGTAATTATTGTGACAGGCCTATGCTATTGTAGCCACAGCTGCCCTGGAGTAGACTGATGGAGAGGCTAATGGCGCATATTGGCACCTCGCTTCCAACAACCACTAGTACTCATTTATACTAGGCAATGTGGGTGAAGTGTTTTGCCTAAGGGACCCCCACTGTGGCACCTGTCTCCCATCCAAGAGCTAACCATGGCTCAGCCCTGCTTAGCTTCTGAGATCTGACGAGATCAGGCTTATATACAAATATAAATAATATTATTACTTGACTGATACAAGTTTTGGTCGGCTAACACACCATCAGCCGATTAATCGACTAAGCGATTAAGTGTCTACAGCCCTAAACTATACTATAAAACTATATTAGAATTTTACAAAGAATTACAAGGTACAAAGTCAAAGATTATTATAATATAATATTATATAAATAATAATCCTCTGTTTTCTTGCTTTTGTTCTCCTTGAACAGCACATATAGAGAAACACTTCGCGTCACTCCAAGATGTAGAACTTGTTATGTGAGATCCAGTCAAGGTTAGTTATGAAAATAACTGCACAATATTATTCCCAAGTAAGTCTAAAACACAGTATCTTGGTTTATTTTCCAGGCACAAACTGCATTTAAAGAGACAAGTCTTTATTTTGACTGTCACTCACAGTACTGTGGCTTTACCAGTCAAACAGTCTCAGTCACACCATTGAGCTGCTAAATTAGTAACACTCCTTCAAGTTGGATGCTTTTTCCTTAGGGTCCAATCCGCGGATGCTGACAGAATTCCAATGACTGTCGCGGTAAAGAAGCCATTCCAAAGAGGTATAAATCTCAAAGTTGCTTGAATCCATGCCCACTGCGGACTTGAAGTGGGATGTGTGCTGAGCTGATAACCGCTGCTGTGTTATTCCAAAAACCTATTGGAATATATTTTAACTATAGGGTTGCAAGATGAATTACAAACAAAACTAAACCTCAATTTGAATGGTCACAATTAGTTAATTGCAAAGACTGCAATTATTTAAAAAGGTGCACTCTGTAATGGGCTGGTTCCACATCAGCTCCGCCACACCACAGAATCACCTCTGGTGCTAAAGCACGAGTCCAGATAACTACTATGTTAAATGAGCTCTTAGCATCACATCAGTTTAAATATTTTTTTCTCCAGCCCGAGGGTAATCAAACTGTTGTGTGAATGAGTCCAATAAAGTTTTCACATTGTGGTGTGCATGTAGTGAAAGTTAACACAGCCCAACTATTAAAGCAACAGAAGTGATGGAAATAGTCTGTTTATGTTGTAAATGTAGTTCTTTCCTGTTGCGTTCTGAACTGTGAGTTTGATCGGGCCCGGACACCGGTGGAGAAGAAAATAGAAAATAGACTTGGTCTGTAATGGTATTGGAGCATGGCAAAGTGGCAGAGCACCGGCACAGCCCTGTGCAGCACATACCACTTTCATTCACTACAACAGGGTTGTAAGTACTGCACAGTGGTGTAGCGCAGTGGAGAATCAGACTGTAACCTTTCTGGTGGAGGGTGTGACACTTGCTTGTCTCCACAGAAATGTTATTGCTGAAAGTGCCACAGTTTGGCATTAATTTATCTTGTGTTAACATCTTCTACAAGCATATAATGGTGTCGGATGGGACGCGCTGCCTGGCAATGCTTCCTCTCACATCAAATTAGTGATAATTAAAACCAGCGATAGTAAAGTTCTTTTTGAACTTTTGAGCTTTTTAATGTGAATGTACTATCTGGATGATTTGCCTCCAGTCTCATTTAATCACATTGATGCCTCAGCACCACTGGCTCAGATGGAGCAATTAAACACTGACATTAGCTGCATGAAAGATGAGGAATAAACAAGTGCTTATAAAAGTATAGGTTCTGTCCCAGCCCTCGGACAGCCTCACTACTGCTGTGGAGAAGCAGAGTGGTGACTTTTAATCCTTCACTGGTGCAAAGTTACTGAACAGCGGTCGAGCAGTTGCAGGTGACATTTACTTGAGGAACTTTTTAAGGAAATTGCACTTTTCAGAGTACTGTTCTTGCAGCATACATTTACTCCTAATTGTTTATTGAAGTAACAGTACTCATACTTTAGTAAAAGCTTTGGTTACTCTTCCCATCGTGAGTAAGTCTACAAGTGACAGTAGCTCATTGTTGAAAATACCAGATTCTTTGCATTATTTAATGTTTTGTTACATTACATTTGTTATTACATTAACTTCAAATTATAAATCAGATATTACAGCTCTTTCAGTTAGTCTTACTTGAGTAGTCGTTTTCCCAAATACGCTTTACCCATACTTTAGTAATCACTTCCACTACTTTGTACTTCTAGTAATATTATTTTTAAGTAACATTACTCTTACTTGAGTACAATTTTTGGCCACTCTGCCTCTGTCAACCGCTCCAGAGATAGAGAGGGAGATAAAGAGCCAAGCTACTGCTACAGTTTGTCTTGGCACAGAGGCAGTTCACAGCTTATAGAACACCTTTGCTCAAGCAGTCAGTAGAAATAAAATCAGTGTTCTATTGTCCTATACAACAAGCGTTTGCTCGCCTCTTCACAGATCTGAATTTAAGGTTGAACTAAATACTAAATCTGAACCTTTTTTTTCTGTGTAGGTGTTTTAATCGCATTATCTACTGTTCCTAGTCATTTTTTTGAACTTTCAGGTCAGAAACGACTGCATCTAAGTGCGTGCTGCCTTCATTGGCCTCTGCAATTTACAGTAGTTGGTGACGTCACAAAAGACTTCCGTGATTACAGTTAGTTACAAACACGTGGGGCGACGTTTGAAGTATGGATACCTATTAGACCAAATCACACTGTTCTTTATAATGCCTAGACCCCCCCCCCCCTCTGAGGTTGCTTTTTCTTTGTACTAGCGGGGAACTTTGTGCTATTTTTCTGTACTATGGTGTGATTTCAGCTGTACAAGGTTGAATAATTAACATCTATGACTCATTCTAGATACAAACTAACTACCACAGGGTTTCATTCTAGTATTTCTTTACCTTTTTTGTACATATTGTCCATTTAGAATAGTTTGGGTTCATTCGTTCAGTGGGATGAATTGGTTTCAATATTATCGTTTACCATCTATATTTTCTTCAGCAATATATCGCACTTCAAAATGTGTTACTGGCCTGTACTACATGCGTGTAATCCATCATCCAGGAAGGGTCCATTGTACAAGAAAATTGGATTCTGTAAACTGGACAAAAGGTAATAAGAGTGAATACAAAATGGCTCTCATTTAAGTTGTTTTAGTAGTACAATGAAGTGAGTAGCAAAGCGTATTTCACTCTTAATGTTTGTCCTGTTGACAGGTTTCAATGTCCTTTTGCTACTAATACTACACTGACTATCAGAGGAAGAGTTCAGTTTGTATGAGCGCTGTTGAATTTGCTCCCTGTTTTGGTCTTATTTGCCAATACAATATCACCATGTTTGGTTCGCAAGGATTTGTGTCTAGTTTGGAACTGTTATGATCATAGACTGTATAAAGAAGTCGACTAAAGGAGTGTGACGTCGCCCATAGCGCTACAGACAAATGAAGCTCATCAAGGCTAGCGGTTATAGCGGCGAATTTGGAGCCGAGTTCCGTATCTAGAATCTGACCACGAGTATCATAGCAACCAAAGAGCCAATCCAGAGCGAGGCAGGTGAAGGTAACGCCCCTTCCCGCCCGCACCGCTGGTTTAGCACAGAGCGGGCATTTAGCGAAGCTGTCAGTCAAACCTGTTGCTAACACTAGAGGGAGTGGGAAAGAAGGCGCCTGATTCGTCTGTTATTAATGTTAACATCTTGATTTACGGACACAATAGTAAAACAAAAATACCAGGATCATGTAGAGCGGGTTAATACGAACATCGTAACACCAAAAATGACGAGACTCACTGCAGCAGTTACAGAGAGAAGGCCTTACAATTTTTCAATGTCAAGTGAATTGGAGCCAGAGTCGATGGAGCCGGCGGCTAGCAGGTTAGCTATGTCCATTTATTTATACAGTGTATGGTTATGATCCATTGTATCACTGCACACATTTTACTATTTACTGGGTAACCAACTCCTGTTTTCAGACACACATTCATCCACACGTCACGTCTGTTTTTGTGGAGGGAAGGGCATCCAGTATAAACCGAATACTATTCCAGTGTGTCTGTATTCATTTCAGTTAAGTGGTCATGCCATGTGAGCAAATGGAGTTTATTTTAGAAAGAAAGCCATTGAAGGTGTAAAAGTCTGACCTTGTTCCAACACAGTAATTACAGCTTTGAACAAGACTGATTACCATTGTTGTGGTTCCGTGTCCCTTAAGCGAAAGGTACTTTAAGGCTACACACTCCCAGACTTTACTGCAATAAATTATAGGTCACTTAAGACACACGGTAACTTAGGAAAAAGATTTACAAAATGCTTTTAGCCAAAAATAAAAAACGCTTTATGGGTAGTGATGTCAAGATTAACTGATTTTCCAATTACCATGAATAATTACGGCCAGAGTAGGAGTTAATCATCGGAGTAAGTAAACTAAGAATTGGCTTTTTTGTAGTGTTTAACTGTTGTAATGTTGTAATGTTTTTAAGTCAATTATAGTCGCGTGAGTCACTCTTGTTCTGTCTCCCCTCTGCTCCGCAAGAGGAGGAGGGGGCTGTCACTGTAAATAGACTGACACACACACACACACACACACCACACACACAGAGAGGAGGAGACTGAAACCACAATGAGACAAACGGAGCAGAGATAAGCAGGACATCAGTGCTACTTTGAATCACTTAAGCTCCGTGGTTTGTTGGTGAAGGTCTTGTTAGCAGAGAGAAAAAAAACGAATGTGCTAACTTCAGCCAGAACTTGTTTGCATCAAACGTCGGAGCCCAATAATCGCAAATGGGAACTTAAACTATTTCAGAATCTAGGCCTATATCATTGCTTATTTTGCTTTGTTACAATTAGGTTTACATTATAAGGAGGCTTAATATTTTAATGTAATTATAAAGTCATAAATTAGGCTACATCGCACATAATAAATCTCCAGTCATGTGACATTCCACTATCAGCACTGCCCATAGACTGTATATTTAAATGGACATAGCTAACCTGATAGCCGCCGCGTTCCAAATAGGAAGTTAGCGTTCTTCCGACTCTGGCTCCAATTCACTTTCATTGAGAAATTGTCACCCCTCTCTCTGTAACTGCTGCAGTGAACCTCGGCATTTTGGTCTTAAAATGTTCCTATTGACCCGCTCTGCGTTATCCTAGTACTTTTATTTCGCCATTTTGACTGTAAATCAAGATATGAACATTAATAACAGACAAATCAGGTGCCTTCAACAGGCTGGCTCCGGATTGGCTCTTTGGTTGCTATGATACTCGCAGTCGGAACTTGACTCCAAATTCGCCCCTATAACTGCTCTAGCCTTGATGAGCTTCATTTCACTGGAGCCAAGCGCTATATGTGACGTCATACTCACTTAGTCCACTTCTTTATACAGTCTATGGCACCGCCACAGTAAGCCTCTGGGGCCAGAGGAAACACTTATTTCAGGATATGAAAAAAAGTCAAAAAAAAAAAAATTGTGTATAATCGTAAAAAAAAAAATCGCAATATTTTTCCATACAATAATCGTGACTCAAAATGTGATATCATGACATCCCTATTTGTGAGTGGCTTTGAGGTTTGAACGATAAGTCGCAGACTACGCTTTGTTTTTATACTGCTGGTCCATTCACATTTCCATTACAATGTATGGCACTCCTGTGAACTGAGGTTTTGATTAACTGTGTCCTCAGATACGTTAACAGATTAAAGTAGAATAGGCCGCCTAATATATATTTTACTGATCTACTGTAATCTTATTTTATTCGTTTTAACAAAAAACGTCTATCACGCAGGTAAAACTGGACGCAAATGCAACACAAAATATACAGCCAAACTTCTTAGTCTAAGTAAATACAACAGAAAGTGTCCTTCAAACAGGTAATTCTTAATATGACGACCAAGGCAATAAACAACTGAGGAATGAATGTCTTATTTAATGTCAACACAAATCTCTTCCACTACAGGGAATGAATATGGGAAACAGGCTGGGAAAATAAACTCAGGAACAGGTCCCTCAGACAGACTTTAATACAAGTTCAGAATTGCAAAATGCAAACAACAGATTTGTTCAGGTACAGAGCTTGAGTGTCTCTCTTGACTGGTCAACAATCAAGCAAGAACTGAATGAACAGAGGGAGTATATATAGGCTACACTGGGCTGATTAGGAAATGAACAGCAGCTGCAGGGAAAACAAGGAAGTGGCAAAAGAAGGACCGGAACAGGCTGGGAAACGGAGCTGGACTGGGATAAACATGAAAAAACAGGCAGAACTGTGACACTAACATTATGTAAATGATTTACATTCTGTGTTTTTGTTCTTAAGCCATTATCCCATCTAAAAGCAGAGTGAGATTCTAACTAAAACCAGTTTGTAATAAACTCAAATGACTTTCTATAATATTGTATTTTCTCAGCATGTGACAGCTAAGTGACTCCCAGGTTTAATAGTGATTGTAATGCCACGACAGTACACTACATAACATTTCTGGTGGAGGTCTACAACCTGTTGGTCTTCATGAAAATGTTGCCTCTGTATGATATTAACCATGTACCCAATTTAGCCCAGTACAGATATGTTGTAAAAGAAGCTCTTAAGATCGCTGTGTGCTCACTTCAACTATTTATAAAGCATTTTTTTAATCATCCACGAGCAAGGAAGTGTGCTGTTAGCATGCTAGTTACTGTTAGCTGTACTGTGACTACCAAACAAAAACACAAATAAATCATCACAGCGAATAATCCTAGGAATATGTTTGGAATGTCAGAAATAACGTTTGACAGCTGCAAACTGTATAAAAATTAACTAATTCCGTTTTTGACATTTTTAGGCCCATATAAATCAGGTAAAGCGCCTTTAAACACATCCATGTGACACCACTACACCAAGTTACCGAGTCACAGGTCAGATCTGTGAAAAGGCAAGCTTTATACAATACTGTGGAACACTCCAGGCAATGCAGTTACATCTCCATAAAGGCAAGTAGGTGTCAGAAAAGAACATGCAAAGAACTTGAGATCAACTTTTCATAATTACACTACTAAGTCAGGGAGCACAACCATATTAGCATTTATAAACCGTAGGGTCGTGAGCTAGTCTGCACGATGCGCTACGGGTAACTTAACAAGCGCTTTGAATCATGGCTACCTGCTGCTTTTTATCGCAGTCCATTCATCGCTCTGAAAGCCGGATCAGATCAGAGTGATAGAACCTTTCATGTGCTCCTATTTCTCTTGCTGTTCCTAATTCCTCCCGAACGCTGGTGCCACGTGCAGCTGCCTGTGTGTTAATGATCCAAACGTGAGGCCGATCTGATATGAAAGCAGCTAATTAATATTTAAATCACTAAACTGTTGTGTCTTTTCTAATCAATGATAATAACGTGACGATAATTTGAACAGTTTTGGATGCACAATTCCGCCGTGATTACTAGCGCCCGAACTCATTTGTTAATTGGAAAGCCTTTAGTTCGTCAGCGATGGCGGTTAATATATTTACTTCCGCGAAGACTATACGGTTGTCAAGTTCATTACAATCAAGTCAATAGATGCCTTTGTTTGTGAATTAGACCGCGTGCCATTTCTTTAGCTGAGAATGTGAATTCAATTTGCAAAATAATTCCACACTGATGCAATTTCCTGATGTGCATTTGTCAACACAAACATTCAGCCGTTTTTCATTAAGTTTTTACATGTAACTGTGTATGTTTGGCAAATTGCATCCGGAAAGCCATTTATCATTTCTGTGGTATCCGACACATTTGGGAATTACTGGGATATAAGTGACAGTAGAAGAAGTTTGCAATCCACGCCATTCCAGGACATTGAAAAGTTGTAGATTTGTGAATAAACTGGTCCAACTGTTTGAACTTTTCCGCTGTGTTGTCATAATTTGGGACTAAACACCTAAACTCCACCTTCAAGTTTAAAGCTGTTTTCTTATATTTAAATAGAGCATTGAGTTTTAGACTAAAATATAGTGAGTATGCATCATTGTATTTACAGGGTCATTGTCCAAAGAGCAAGAAGTTGAGTCTCTACTTATTATAACGCAGTACTGTCCTCATGTTGACCGTGGTTTAGTTCATTCTGCTATCTCTTTGCGTGTGTAGCGATGACAAAGTTAAGGCTAATTAATGGACTCACTCACACTTCTGTTCCTCTTACTCCCACAAGTCAGCTTGAACTGAAGGCTGACCTTATAAACGATTGGTCTTCAAAGGTCATGGTGATATAATAACAGCAGCATTGGCCACCTGTGAATACCCAGTCTTTCATGGCTTTACTGTACCTACTAAGTATAGCCAAGTCTTAGCTCTGATGCTTCCTCCAACTCTGCTCTTGAACTGGGCAAAGTACAAAGCATGTTGCTATCTGTGTTTTAATCCGGGGTTCCACAGGGCTCAATCCTAGTCCCCATTGCATAATATTTCCATACTTTCCAAATGCTAATTCCTACTTTTACATAGTCGAGCTTCACAAATGTATTGCGTTAAATCCCAAAATGGAAAATGTTGTGAAGCATTGTTTATCCACCTGTCAATCACGTCCATCTGAAAATGGGGAGATTCATTGGTGATCTTCGTAAAGTATTGAAGATGTGTGTATTCTGGATCCTAGGCAACGTTTCCACATCTTGAAACCCTTGATTAGCTGCTTAAACAATATACTACAGTAATTCAGATAGCTCCTTTAAAACAAGTATGTTTCAATTCCAGACTTCTAAACGGCCATTCTCTAGGGAATATACATATCCTGTTTTTTCTCCAACCAAGCAAACCCAATTTCAAAATAAGAACTATAATTAACGCTTTTATAAATTACAGTTGGCATTGAAAGACTTCCGCTACTTAACTGGGCAAAGTTCATTAAAATTCATTTGAAAGTGGTAAATGAGGGTTAATATTGAACTGTAATTTTTCCAACAATGTTATCTGCTCCCTACCACCTTTCATTACATAAGCACACAGGAATTAAATCAAAGACGTGGCTTAAACTGGGAATATTAAATAGGCAATGTGTGGAGACCATAGTCCTTGAATAACTTACACCAAACTGTGTTTGTACAGTCGGTCTTAATCAAAAGGCAGTTAGTTCTACTTCTTTTTGCTCTTTTAAAGCAACCGTTTTTAAAGATACCTTGAGGAACATACACTGAGCTACCACTGACCTGGTGGCTATATATATCCCTATTTTTCCTTTTGTACATTGTAAATCACACCGGCATTTAATTCAATATTAAATAATTGTAAGTACAAAGCTGTGGGTGAGGATAGAGTGTAGGTGAAAACAGTGATTTTCTGTGCACTTGAACCTCAACAGCGAGGCAAGGATTACTGTTAACTGGTTTGATTAGGGACTGAAGGTAAAAAAATAAACCTTAAAAAAACACTTCTGCATATTCATTTGGTGTTAATCACATGCTCACCACACTTCAGGTCAAACAAATTAAACCAAAAGAAAATATAATATACCCCTCACCTGAGGTAGTGCTGCACTGAAAAAAAGTGAACGAAAGTGCTGGAAACGATAACAAACTAGAAGCCATGTTTGCCTGTGGGCCCGAGGAAAGGCCATACCTGGTCTGTTACTTGTCGTCAAAAGTTGAGAAACATCAGATTGTATCTCTGTTTCTCGTATTTCTGTCGGACATCTGCCCTCCACACTGGTTCAGCTACGGAAGCCAAATGGAGGTTGGTTATCACATCACAGGCACACCACACTGGAATCCGTACTGAGACCACCCTCTGGAGGTGTCTTCAGTTTTTACCAGTCAAACAAATGGTACTGCAGGTGTTCCGAACTGGAGTTTGCCTTATACCTAATGGTGTAGACGTAAAAGTCCCCTCTAACATGCATCAATGACTTTGAGTAAGTTAATGACGAGGGCAAAAGTTCTTAAAAGTTAACTTTCTATAATATGTCTTATTTTTTACACACATTTGATCCATTCTCCTCCAGCCTGTACATTTGACCCATTGCTTGCCTGCCTAACTCCCCGTCTCTCCCTCTCTCCCGTCTCTCCCCTCTCAGTGCTGGGCGTGTTCCCGGAGCGATGCCAGTGTCGGGACCTGGAGCTGGACTGTGATGGGACTAAACTCCGTGACATTCCCCCGGTGCCCACGAACGTAACCATGATGTGAGTGCAACCGCATGGAATATTTTTCAGATGATGTAACTGAGTATGGAAACCTATCTATGACGCAGATTCATTATTAAGTCTTCGCAGGGTGTAGGTGACGGTAAGATTGGTAATTAAAAGGGGATTCTGCTGAGCTAAAGTAACGGATGATGATTAGCGCACGCCTCTTAGCTTCATAATGTGATTGTTGTCATTTAATGCTAAGTAACAGTAATAATAATTTTCCAGGCACTCAAAGTCACTTTAAAAGTCCATGCATAATTCATTGATGTTGTAGGAATCTCCACATTAACTTTGACTAAAATAAAGTTGGCTGGAGTGGACAGAGACTCCTGTCAGACAATCAGGAGACTGGTTAACTTGAGAATGGTCTTTAAGGATGCAGGCAGATAATAGTATGTGGACGCATGTATCTGGTCTGGAAAACAATGGGTATAAATTACCAATAAATAAATTTAAAAGGCAAACATGAAAGGCATCATATTGCATTTGGGAACCATAGATACAGGGTTAAATTGAGTAATTTACATATGTTCCACAACTGTGCTATATTTAGTGCTAGCTTAATTGACAGCAGACCGGCAAAGTAATTACAACATACATTAGGGTCTGCAATATATACTTGAAGTCAGGGGCGGAGCTTGAGGGGAGCTTGGGGAAGGGGGGCGCATCCATAGTGGGCCCGTTATATAACTGTCTATTAACATAACCCGCATCGAGGAATTTAGATCACGTGGAGTATTCATCTAAAACAACTTAATAAAAGAAACAAGTCAGTTGATTTCTGCTTTAAAAAACTGCAGTACCCAATGAGAGGTGACGTCGCCGTAACAAATAGCCGCGAAGTTGTCAGCACCTCCGATGGATGGCTGCACATCACGCTAGCAAGTACCGGATTTTTTATTTTTTGTACCGAAATGTCTACCTGACGCTGCTGTCGTGTGTCAGTGAATAAAATAACATTTGAAAACAAAGTACAGAGCAGTGGCCGTATGCAAGTGGCAGTGAAAACAAGGATTGATCGGTTATATGGCATCTTGAAAATAAGTGATTAAAGATTGTTCAAACATGCATGAATCACTCCAAAATCAACTTCAAGAGAGTAAATGAGAAGGTGAAACAATTATAACATGGTTAAAAGCTCTAAAAAGTCAATTTTGCATAATCAAATATCACTTGAATAAACTAAATTAAAATTATCTTGTGAGAAAATTTAATCTTAATCTAGGAGTTATATATAGAAAAATAAACAGATTTAGAAGCTGAGAGTTGCTCACCTCCATGTTGATCTGAACAGGTGGATGGGGCGCTGGGAAAACAAGGAGATTATTTCAGTCAGCACATTACAGAACCACAAGGATTTATTTTACATGCAAAAAGATCATTTAATTATTACACAAGTGATCAGATTGTTCTGGACATGTAAAGGAACTCTCTGGTTCTGAAGAGCGCTACAAGATTAGATTTTTACGTAACTGCATTTTACAAGAAACTTGTACATGTACATCCCCATTCACACATCCCAGTATATTGCTGAGTACAACATGATGGAGCTTAGTACAATCTAGCTAAATAAATATTGCTGATGTGTTTTAAATGGGAAACAGGAAGAAGTGTATAGTTGTATTTTGAAGTCACCATGTGCGTTTGGCGTAGCACTGTGACGGCAGCGAGCATGGGCGGGTTATGGTCGAAGCTCAGCCCTGAGGGGAGGAGAGGAGGCGGGGACAAGGGATTGGTGGGTGGAGCCCTGAGATCTTTCAGATAGACAAACAGAGCAGTGATACGGCAAGGTTTCCGATGACACCACAACATTCTATCAGCCACCATTATCTAATACAAATATGGGGAAACTAAATAAATATTGTTAAAATGCAGATTTGTGCATTTACAGTTTGGATATTTCATGGCAAAGTACAATGTAAGAAAATAAGAAAATAATAAGAAAAACTCTCTTGCCTCCATCTGAGAGTATGATATCATCACATTCTAGTAAACTACCAATAGCACAGTAATGAGATCTTGGTCCTTTTATTGTTCAGTTCTAACCATAACGCTTGAAACTGAATTAAAGGTGCACTATGTCACTTTTCTGGTGGGTGGTTCTATCTCCATGGACTAAGCAGTAGTATTGCTTTGCCTGGATTGTTCCAGTATGGCATTCAGCTTTAACTATGTTGCATTTATTCAGCCCGGTGTTTTCATACCTTGATAAACATGCATTCTGACTAAGAACAGGGTTGCCTCTCCACAGATCTGACCTGAAACTTGGCCTGATGTGGCATCACTTGTTTGTCTCCATGTAGATAAGTTTAATCAAAAAGAGAAGAAGGTAAAGTCACTGGAAAAGGCCATAAGCTGAAACGACTTGGACTCTGCAAAGACAAACACCATTTTACTATTGAGGTGTGGACAGTGAAAAACAGTGGAACAAGTACATACTGAGTATCAAATCTACTCCTTAGAATTGAAATCGCGTTTGACATTTTAGTATCGTGACAACACTACTCTACCTGCCTCTGTTCACAATGAATGACAAAGCAAATATTACCTTAATCATTTGGAGCTCCATGATAATAACTTTTTGTGGAGAAGGCAAATTGGCAACCACCTCCAACATCAACTTCAGCTACCCCAAGAATGTGCTACCCCAAGAATGTTGCACTTTTTTTTTTTTTTTTTTGCTCAGCCTGCACGATCAAATTTGGCCACTAAACATTGGTTCCTTTCAGTTTTCTGACATACATACCCGTTGCCCTCAACTGAAGCAAGGCTGCTGATCTGAGGCTATGACCACAACTAATCACTCACTACGGGTATTCTAGGTATGTCTTGCCCAAAGGCACAATGTCAATATGCACTGACCAGAGCTGGAGTTGAATTGCTGACCATTAGACGTGGGACAATGTTTTTTCTTTGCCTCTCGTTCTTTGCTTATAGTTGAAGTTGCTCACTTTTTCACACAGCCTTTTGAGTGTGTGGACTAAATTTATAACCTCTAAATACACTAATAATAGAAGCATATAACTACATATTATTTATTTTGTTTCTACCCCTGCCCAGACTGACTGAAGCGAAACAAAGAAAAGTTCCATGTAACTTTGTTGAAATGTCTTTTTTGTTTATTAGACAAACAAGACGCTTCATTTTTCTGGTGAGCTGTCTATTCTCCTACACATCGCTGTGGCCTGTTTGGAATATTTCTGCGCAAATAATGAGCTAAATGAGTTATTATCCTTATTTACTCAGGTTACTTAGGCGCAATTTTCACACACCTCATTAAGAATTTACAACCCACAGTTTTGAAATGGAGAAAAATAGTGCGACAAGTTACCGCCTCCCTGCAAGTGATTATGCGATTGTAGACGTTAATTTAGACAAATGGTTGTTGACAAGATCTACATTAACTTAAAGAGGGGCTATTAATTGTTAACACATAACATATTAGATGACAATGTTACCTTTTATTGTTTTGAAAATGCTACATTCAATGAAAACAGTGTATTAAAATGTTTGGTTTTTGATGCTCTGAGTTCCCTTTTCCCTTGCTCCCTTCGCTAAGTTGCTCTGTTGTACATTCCACTAATGAAACTACTGCACATCGCATCATGTTTGTGAAGTTGTAGTGTATTGATTTGTATCCTGCTTTTGTATATTTATGGACAGGATCATACAGCTAAGCATAAGGAGCGTTTAAATTGCGCTCAGGGGAGATCGCAAGCATGTATGGATGACATCTAAAACTACTTCAGGCATTTTTTGAAAGTTATAACGTGGTAGAAGCTCCAAAAAGTCGATTTTATATAATACCCCCTCTTTAAGTTGAGAAATAAAACAATGGCTAGCTTGGTGTATGACCGATTGTCGTGTGTAGTGTCCTGAAAAGGCAGGAAGTACCTCCACCAACATAGTCATCAGACCCATCTTCAAGTTGCTGTTTGGTGAAAAGAAAAGACAAAAAGTGAACATTTGGAATACCTCTGCTCATACTCCATTTGTGCATACATAGACTATGCAGTAATCTCGAAAGACAAGCCCAGTAACAAGCTTTTCCAAAGAATATTCACAGATTAGATTTGGCACCCCATGATACACACGGCCATTGTTCGTGCTGTGGAATATTACTGTACCCTTAATACTCAATATGTATGAAATGTATCTCAGATTTAATTCAAATTACAATTTCCACCTCCAACAGCAGCAACACACTGGATTTACTCATCTGTGCAGCTTATGACTTTTCCCTGCTAGACAAATGAATGTGTGCATATGACCCCAATTGTTGTACATGGCACATCACATAATTGTCATATTGATAAAACTTCCATCACGCTGTAAAGTAATTACAAAC
This sequence comes from Periophthalmodon schlosseri, assembly GCA_000787095.1. Taxonomy (NCBI): domain Eukaryota; kingdom Metazoa; phylum Chordata; class Actinopteri; order Gobiiformes; family Gobiidae; genus Periophthalmodon; species Periophthalmodon schlosseri. Next base: position 32,801 of record KN470980.1, read on the forward strand.
CTGAGTGACAATTATTCTATTTCAAGAAAAGGATCAAAACCATTCTAGCAAATTAGCTGTTCCCAGAATAGAGCTTATGCAATTACATAATTTGTCATTTGAAAAAGGCTCTCAGGATTCCAAATGAGAGGCAGACCTATGTGCAGCCCGACTGATAAAATGTGTCTCTATCTTTCAGTATAGCAGGATAATCCCAGTGAACCCTTTCCTAAATTCATAATGTTGCTAAAAACATGAGCTGAAACAATCCAAAAACATTCATTGTGTCTTTTCAATAGTGTTTGAATGCAGAACTCGGTTAAAATGCTTATGAAAACATTTCAGCTGTTTAGTGCCAAGTGTCCAATTAGCAATCTAACAAAAAACATTCACAATTCTATTATGATGCATAAAATAATTAAAAGTGTCTTGTCATTATTCCCACTTTGATTACATAATATTGTCTGTTAATTACCAAAAAATAATGCTTGGTAATTAAAAGACACATAACCTCCATTATTTTTATTACGGAGGTTCACAATGCACCACTTTTAACACGATTTGAACTGCTATATTAGATTTTTACGAACAATAAAACACAAAAGGCTTCACCAGCTTTGCTCTGACAAAATGGGTCTGAACCAGGACTAACGCAAAATTAAACAAGGGCCAAACCAGGACTAATCTAGTACTAACTCAGACTAAAATCAGCTCTAAACCAGTTATAATTTACACTCTGTTGACCACCATCTGCTTTGTCTAAAACCTCATTTACAGCAACAGTACTATCATTACACAGACCCAAAGTTTAACCTATTTGGATCAAGACCTGTGACGGCCAGCTCCCCGCTCTGCTGCTCCCCCGTCAGCGCACACATGCTTTTATATGCTTGTTAATGACGACGGATTCACACAAAGGACATCCAAACCATAATGTGAACTGGCAGGCTCATTAAACAGAACCAATATTGCGTATGTTTGGACAGGGTTAATGCAGTGCAGATAATGTCAACACTCAAAACGGTTTGAGTAGAAAAAAATGGAGCTCCCAAGATTCATATGGTGCTGTAGGAGAAACTAATCAGCTAAAAGCTTTCTAATCTGCAGCCTAATCACCTGGATAATCCCCTCTCCCGTTTGAACCAAGTGTGCGGGAGGACAACTTGAAAATAAACTATAGCATAGGAGGATTAACATTAGCCATATTTTGTACAGGGTAACTAAATAAAAACATGTTATTTATGAATGGAGGTTGTTAATACATATTCCATCGCATCAGTTATTTGTTAGGTGTGTTTTGGTTTAGTGGTAAAATGATATATACAGAGGTGGGTAGTACACAGTAACATTTCAATATCAAACTAACGCTGGAGTCTGCACCTAATAGGCCAACTAAATGACCCCTTACGCATAGGATAAAGAGCGTCTCGTGTGACTCTTTGATAAAACCGCCGTCCATCGCCTCATTAAAATAAATTAATGTGCAGATTTCACGTAATATCTCGTGGAAATGAAAAAAAAATATCAGAAGACAAACCTAATCCCAGGCGTCAAATCAATCCCAATCAAACTCAGATAAAACTATTACCCATAAGGAGCTGGGCCTATTTGATATGCAAAACTTCAAGACAAGAAAGGGACTGGGAATTATACATATGACTATACGTAGTATCATATCTAAATTACATTACATTAAAGTCTGGGCAGATCAAACAGACCCAGATATGTTTATTTATTGAACATTTAATACCAGATCACACGACTGCATAAGGCTAAGGACAAGCCGCACCAAAACTGAGACGGGAAAGAGGCTTTTAGCTGTTTTGCTTCACAAAATGGAACACATTCCAAGGAAAAGCAAAAATTGGATCGTTGGTGACACAATCGCAATTTAATAATGTGGTAACAAACTTTAATACTCACACCTGCACCTGTTTTTAATGGTTTATATGGACCTGTATATTTACCGTACTTGTTTTGTCTGTTTTTTTGTTTGTATTGTATTTTAAACACACGCCCATGAAAAAGAAAGTCCAAGTGCTCTCATTGGGTTCCCCTGTATAAATAAAGATAAAGAAAAGATTTACTCAGTTACATTTACCTGAGAAATTTTACGTTTCAGAGTACTTTTCTAACAGCATATTTTTACTCCTAGTTTGATTACACTGTGAGTAAGTCAACAAATGATGAATTATGTTGACAGTATTAAATGATTTGAACATTTCTTGCACTGCTCCATCAGATATGATTTTGTTTTCTGATTTTCTGTCTATTCTTTGAAAATACCAGATTTTGTGCATTATTTAATGTTTTGTTCTTACATTACATTCACTTCAAATTACAAATCAGATACTCTACAAGTTACTCTTACTTAAGTAGTACTTTTCCCAAATACTTTTTTGCTCTTACGCTTTACTCTCTTGAGTAATTTCTTGGACCAATTTGACCAATTTGTTCTTGAGTAATATTATTTTTAAGTACAATTTTTGTCTACTCTCACTACCTCTGATATTCAGTCGCAGCAGTTATCTGTCATGTGTATTTTTTGTTTAGTGACATCAGTCTAAGATGTGTGAAGTGGCTATCTTTTAAAGGTGCACTATGTAACTTTTCTGGTGGAGAGTGTGCCATCTGATTTGTCTCCATGGAGATTGATCATTGCTTTGCCTGGCCGGTAATGTTCCACAGTACGGCAGTGTATCAGTGTGGCATCTGTTCAATTACAGGCAATTTTTGTTTCCATCCTCACTGTGAGCGGGGTCGCCTCTCCGTAGATCTGACCTGTAACTTGGCCTCGTTTAATCTGGGTCAGTTGTCTGGGGGCCTTCTTTACAAATTGCATTATGGGTCTTTCCTACCTGACCCAGAGTCCTCATTTAAAGTTACAACAGCTAATAGACTGCCTGGATTCTGTTGTGTTTTCATTTCTTTGCTAAGTTAACATTCTGATTTTAAACTTTTCTCTTTTTCTTAGGTCACTACAGAGGAACCAGCTTGAAAATCTGAAAGCCAACACATTTGTGAAGCTCCAGAACCTGCGTAAACTGTAAGTGCTTGTTTGTGTAACTAAATATAAAGCCTATGATTTATAACTCTGCTGTCCTAATTACTTTTTCATGTCACACTGCATTAAGTTAGACAAAGAGTGTTTAGGTGAGTAAGATTTGTTATGCACAGCGAAAAAATGAAAACAAACAAAAAAAGTTTACCGGACCAACTTTTAAAGAGCTCAAGATTCTTCCATCCAACAGGTATAACTTGCTTACACGTGATCTCTTGACCCTAGATTTTTTAAAAGTGGGACTAAACACTTAAACTCCGCCCACAATCACGTTTCAAATAGAGCTGCTGAAGTGTGCACTATAGAAGAGAGTCAGCGAGGAGGAGGGGCGTGTCCGGACATATGAGGAACAGGGTGATTGGTCTGACAGGTGTCCACGCTTCAAACCCCGCCCCTGCAGCCTGACCTTAATCACTGCAGTCTTGTGTAATGTCACCTAGTACTTGAAATTGCAGCGTCCACACTTAGATTTAGATGTATTTTATCAGAAAGCTGCAAATGTACCTAGCACTAAAACTGACAAAAATGACCAGGGACAGTCAGTAATGCTATTAATACTTGTTTCTTACCTGAAAAGTTGAACAGTATGGCATCTAAGTAACTAACTTTGTGGAAACAAGCAGATGAAATCACCAGTTACAGGTTGGGGGTCTCATTTGTAAATTTTTTATGTGGAATTTTTACTAAAAGTGTGAGACAATACACACATTTCCACAAACTTCCTCAAACTCCCTCACTTTTTTGTCTGTCTGAGCACACATGCCTTCTGTCTCATCTCTGAAAGCCCCAGTACCCACAGTTCAGACTTTTTAGACCAAACCGCTTATTTTTATGTTAAATACCATATTGTGGAACATTTCAGGCAAAGCGCAATGCCCAAAGTTCAGACTTATTGGACCAAACCGCTTATTTTCATGTTAAATACCATATACATTTCAGGCAAAGCAATAACATCTCCACAGAAACAAGCAGGCTGCAGACCCGCCGCCAGAAGATACCTGCATCTT
>KN470980.1:36990-58418 GCA_000787095.1 Periophthalmodon schlosseri
CAAACATCTATTATGTGTCTGTTGTTAAAACACACAAATTTATAACCTTAAGAACAAACTTTACATCGTGATCAGACCTAAAAGTATTGTTTCAAGACTTATTAAAAGGTATGGGGCTTTGTCAAATGCATCTATATGAATTATTCACTGTTTACCGATTTGTGGCCTTCCGCTTCGAGTATGTTTCAGTATGCAGCCATGGAGACCCTAGCCTCTAGCGCTGAGATGCTTAGTAGTGAAGGTAAATAGCGCTAGATGGACTCAAGTGAAAATAGATTCACATCAAAAATACAAAGATTTATGAATGAAACACAACACAGCTCCAGGCAGGTTTTTGATTACGTGACTGTCCAGATTTATCTTACCTCAACTGAAATTGAGGTATTTACTCGTACGATTGTTTATTTATTTGTTTTTATATTATTCATTTTTAACATCTTGCACATAACTCCCTGTCCCAGCACAGAAGGGAGCCGATACATACAGTAAACAAACGCTGTGACAGCAGAACAAAACGCCGCATGGTGAGAGGGTACAAAGCCGCACACTGTTGACATAAGTGATTGTTGTTTCTTCGCATATGGATCCATTCTCTGTCCATACAAAAGCCCACGCTGTCTCTGATCCTCCACCAGTCTCCAAAACAAAGAAGACAAAAACATCCCAGCGCTATTTACCACACGCACGGCATACATAACCAACAAAAGACGCTAAAGGATTTGTTAGCTGTAGCGATTGTTAGCTAGCAAACACCCTCTTGCTCTCACCCCATGTAGTGCAAATGCACGTATTTAGGATGAACAGATTTGCAACTAGCTTGACGCGCTGCATGTCGCTGATATGTTGAGAGCTAAATGTGTAAATTGGTGATTTATACTGGCCTCATGGTGTGTTTGGTTTTGTCTCCGCAGGTATCTTCAACACAACAGGATCCATGATGTAAGCCCAGATGCCTTCAGAGGGCTGTACAATCTGACGAGGCTGTGAGTAAAGTTGGTAAAAGTATGAATGAAAGACGTATATATAGGCCTACGTAGAAACAGTATCATCACTTTAAATATTTACTTGATACAAAATCAAAAGAAATGATCACTGACCCTTATAATTACTCAAGTAAGAGAAAAAAAGAATTGTGTTATGGACATATTTTTCAAGTTGTGAGTGAGACTTAGTCAGGACTACCTTAGCTGGAGGATTTAACCCACATATGTCAAACTCAGGCCCGGGGGCCAAATCTGGCCCAGGGTGTAATTATATTTGGCCCGTGAGATCATATCAAATGTGCATTAGAGATGGTATATGGAGCATGCACCACTAATACTACAAATCCCAGAATGCTTTGCTAGTACGATGGCGCGCAGTCAAGACCGGCAAGCGCCCCTCCTTTTCTGTTGACACTCATTAGCTACCAAGCTACTAGTCACCTCAGCCAAATGAATTCCACCCCTCCACAAAAATGGCCAGACGCTTGAATATATGTTTTCTCTATGCACTTTTTCTACTCCAAGACATGGACTGTTAATAGTTTAAAAGTCGAATTTTCATTGAATGAAATTATTATTTTTTCTGTTTTTTTGTTGTTGGCTTGTGAAAAAAAGATTTACTTAAAAAAAGGGGCTTGAAAGGCTACAGAGAAAAACATTATTTATTTTATTTATTTAAATAAGAAATGAATACTACTGAAGTGTTTTTTGTTTCAAATTTAATTTCTCATATGTTTGTAATATCTCGAGTAATATCTCGAGATATAATAGCTCGAGTTGTTCCAGATTTTGTGTTTAAGCTAAACTAAAGTTTGTTTTCATATGAAAAGGTTAAACATTACATATCAGGTGCAGTCAATTTTTCAATAAATATTGCATTTGGCCCGTGAATTTGCCTCAGCCCACTGTGAATTTGAGTTTGACACCCCTGAGTTAACCTATTGTGCATGTTTTGGGTTGATGGGGAAAGCTGGAGTGCCTGGAGCAAACCCACCCAGACACAGGGAGTAACATGCAAACTCTGTATCTGGGAGTCGAACCTGGAACCTTCTTACTGTAAGGAGAAAGTGCTAGCCGCTCAGCCACCGTGCCATTGTTACAAAATTATTCACAACCAGATGTTAATGCTAAACATTTTATTTTTTCAGTCTCACATAAAAAAGCACATTTACTATATGTATTATATGTCATACGTTTTAAACACATTTTGTTAAGACATGAACAATGCACACAGCAATTTGACATACTATAACTATTGATAAATAGTTATAGTTGCAGCCCATAGACTGTATATATAAATGGACATAGCTAACCTGCCAGCTGCCGTGTTCCAAATAGGATGTGAGCATGGACGCGCTTCTAGCTCCATAGACTTTGACTCCTGCTGCTTTCAGGCTTGTCATTTTGGTCTTAAGATGTTCGTATTAGCCCTTCTTTCCCCAAAGTCGCTCCCACATTAGCAACAGGTTTGACTGACAGCATTGCCAGTCACCCGCTCCGTGCTAAACCAGAGGTGCGGACAGGAAAGGATGTTACCTTCAACAGACTCGCTCCAGATTGACTCTTTGGTTGCTATGATACTTGCGGTCAAAATTCCAGATATGGAACTCGGCTCCAAATTCTCCAAAAACTGCTAACCTCAATGAGCTTAATTTGACGGCCAAACAGTATGAGCGACGTCACACTCACTTAGTCCACTTCTTTATACTGTTGAATATTGTTACATTTCTTGTATTTGCCTGAACAAGGTTAAACCAGGCTGCTTAGATGTAGTTAGTACAAAATGGGACATTTGGATAAAAAAATAAATAAATCATACTTTCTCCTTATAAACTTGCACAGTTTGAAGAAATATGAATACATATACAGGAGCAATTTAAAGTAGACTTCAAATCAAACCTTATCTCAAGATCGTTATGTTGGTAAGGCTAAATATATGAACATACTTTTAATAAACTGTTTCACTTTCAGATTGAAGCCTTCAGCTATGTTCAGAGCCTAGAGATAGTGTCATCAAACCTTGTGGAACTCATTTGGAATTTTTCACCAAAAGAAGCCTACTTTGTATTTATTACCTTTCAAAGTGGGAACGTTTTGAACAGGTCCGCCTCCACGGGGATGTTATTGCTATGCCGACTATGTTTGGCGACGACGGTGAGCAAATATCAATCTCTAGGCTTCATGTGGTAAACTCACTGTACTTGTTAGGTGAGACTAGCGCTAGTAAAAAAAAGTTAAGTAAGTTAAAGAGAAATGGAGAGGTACGGCCCCGTCTATGGCTGGGCTCCTCTGCTGCAACTTTGATGGAGCACTTGTGTTTACTGTTAGTCACATGTTTGACAGAAATTGATCGTAGGCGCAGAAAGACGAGGGCTCACTCTGAAACCAAGATTTAGACACTGTAGATATCAAAGCGAGCTTGTGTTAAGTTGAATCTTTTTCCTCACAATCTGTAATCTTTCATCACAGACAGCCAAAATCCTGCAGTGGACACTTGGCTTGAGGGTAAAAATAAAAACTGATGCTGGTGCGCTGTTAGCATCCCAAACTCCCCTCTGGCCTCTAAGTTGTGAAACGTGCTATTAACTTATCATATGAATAATTAAGATGACGGAATGTGTTTGATTGAGGACTAACTTGTACTTGGGCTAGTTTAAAATGAACTAGTTCTGTTTTTCACGTTTGTAAAACCTAAAAAATCCGTTACAGCGCCTTTCGTTGCAGGTGTTTCAAAATACAGTATAAAACATGCATCCTTACAGTGAGCAGACTCGCTTCGTCACAGATCTGACCTGAAAGTTAGCCTGATGGTGCTATTTCCTTGTCCCCATGAAGTAGATAAATTTAATCGCCAGACCGTGAAACATTCTAGGCAAAGCCATAACATCTCAAAACGTTACACAGTGTATGTACACTACCATTCAAAAGTTTGGACATATCCTCTCATTCAGTGGTTTTTTTTTGCTTTTCTACATTTTAAATACATACGAGGGACACCAAATATGAAATGCCAAGATTACACATCAGTGATCAAAGCAAAGAGTGGCTATTTTTTTAAAATCTAAAATATGTTTTGAGTTGTTTTGAGTAATTTTTTTGTTTACTACAGTCCATATGTGTCCATTCATAGTTTTGATGCCTTCAGTGAGAATCTACAATGTAAATAGTCATGGAAAAAGTGTGTCCAACCTTTTGACTGGTTGTGCATGTATCTTAAAGATCTAAAGGTTTTTGTGTGTTGTGCACCTACGCAAAAAATATTACCACAGAACTGCTCATGTTATTTTCAAATGTTATGGAGTAAACATTTTAATTCCAATACTAATACTAATATACGCATTGTGTCAAACTTACAATTCTTTGCAGTCAATAATCTTCATCTAAAGCAGTTTTCAAAAACGTTTTTTCATTTCAAGACACCTATTGAAACCTATGTCAGATTTTGAATACAAGGCAGTGAAAAAAATATTGCTCGATGATATTCTTTTCTTCATTGGAAAAAAGTGATTAACTTTCTCCTTTTGTATTGCATCTTTCTATTATACAGCAGGGCACATTCACCTTGCCCCGTACGCCTCCGGTTTGAACTTTTGACATACTTTTGTGCTGTATTTGCATTGCTTTGTGCATCTGTGCGCTGTGTTCAGTTAAAGTGGAAATACTCTCTGGTTACCATGACATTAACAACATGGCACCGCACTACTCAGAGTCATGTCAAATCAAGTCAACATTTTATCTTGTTTAAGCGTAACTAACACAAGTGGCACAACAAATAATTGGAAAGCTTACCGTAGTGGCAGAGTCAAGAAAGAGGCCATAATATACTGTAACTGGGTGGTGCATGTAACTAAGATCAGGCTATTTCTGGAGATAAGTCCTAATGTTGTCATGATACAAAAATTTCAACATTGATTTTAATAATAAAGAACAGACGTGGTACTTAATCCCAATTTTGATACCCAAATGATCATTTTAAAAGCTCTTTTTTAGACAATATTGACATTTTCAACACAACATTATAGTATTTTTTTATTATACCATGTGGTTTTACACTAGTTCTGATAAAACTCAAGATGACACAGTTCAGGAAAGGTCCAATTTTATAAAGTTATGTTTAGATTTAGGTTTTTTTTAAATATTGATACATGTTCAAATTAATATCTAGTTTCAATACTAGTTTTAGTATCGGTTAGTATCTGATTTTTGATACTTTTGACAACCCTAATGAGTCCCCATTCCATGCACTCTGGTTCCCTTGACAGTAAAGTCTACCCCTTCCTTACCCTTATCCTTAAAGATGCACTATGTAGCTTTTCTGGTTACATGGGTTTCTGTTTGTCTCAGTGGAGATGTTATTGCTACACCTGGTATGTTTCACAGTATGGCATTAAACCAATGAAGACATGGAAGTGACACCATCAGGCCAAGTCACAAGTCTGTGGAGAGGCGAGCCTGCACACAGAAAAAAATGTTTTTGAGAAAATAAAATGAAATTAAACACCTGTTAGATATTTTGTTCAAATACAATTGCAATGCAACAAAATATAGACAAATTCTCATCCATGCGTTTTCCAAATGTTGCCATAGCGATTAACAGTTGAAAACAAAATATTATATCTTTTGAATGTGGAAAAAGTCCCCAGAATGTTGCATAGAACAGGAAGCTGAAATACACGAATAGAGAAAATCATTCTTGTTTTTTCCAGCATTTGAATTGACTTATACTTTGCTTTAGATTGTTCCTTCAAATAGAACGCGCAGAAAACTCGCCTCGTTTCCAGTGAAGCAGCATTTCTGTGGTATTGACTGAAATGTTTATGTCTTTCAGATACCTGAGTCACAACCAGATCTCAGTGCTGATGCCCGGGGTGTTTCGAGACCTTCACAAGCTGGAGTGGCTGTAAGCAACTGCATGTTTGTCTATACTCCAACTGTTTATGTAACTAATTGGCTTGTATCAATATGTACAATTCCAGACAAAAGTTTGGACACACTTTTTCATGTATGTTTTATCTTTATTACCATGATTATTTACATTGTAGATTCTCACTGAAGGCATCAAAACTATGACAGCATATGGAATGTATTAAACAAAAACTCAAAATTACTCAAAACATATTTTAGATTTGAGATTTTTTATGACGCCCTTTGCTTCTGTCACTGCTTTGGACACTTGTCATTCCCTGACCCTGAAATGGCACACGTTGGAAACCATTTCAGGGGACTTCATCGTGAAGCTCACTGAGAGAAGGCCAAGAGTTTGCAGCTGTGTCAGCAATTATTATAGTTTTTTTTTCTTTGCTACTCAATTCTATATATCTTGCACTATATATCTGATGTCTTCCGTATGTATATAAAATGTAGAAAGTAGTAATAACATAAAGAAAAAACACAAAAACATTGAATGAGTAGCTGTGTCCAAACTTTTGACTGGCAGTGTATATCTTTAAAGCCCCACCGTTTTTAGCCAAAAAACAAAGACTAAAGCATGTTTTTTAATGTTTTTTATTGCACTGAAATTTTGTGTAATCCCTCATCATTCATTCCATTGCAAAAGAAAATTGTATTCTGCCAAGAATTCTTTTGTGATGCATTGAAAAATGTAGAAAAAACATGCATCCTCACTGTGAGTGGGTTTGCATCTCCACATACTGACTCTTATTGGGCCTGGTCTCTTCCTGCTTGTCTCCATGGAAATGTTGTTCCCTTGGATATTTCCCACAGTATGGCATAACAGTTCTATTTTTTTGGAGTATGGTTCTAACTTTCTGTTTCCATCAAGTCATGCATAAGTATGTGGAGCCGTACTATAACTACTAACTATACCGGCTCCACATAGTTACATGGTGTTGCATTAATATTATCAAGCATTTGATTATTGTAATTAACTTTAACATATCCTTATTTATATATCATTTTTTATTTCATTTTTGCATATATTTAAAGCCACAGTATGTAACTTTACGCCAAAAGAAACAACTAACGTAAAAGCATGTATTTTTCATGTTGGTTGTGTGTTTATAGCACTGAAAAGCAAGTGTCCTTACTCTGAGTGGGCTTGCATCTCCATAAACCTGACTCTCAGTTGGTCTGCAGATGGACCGCCTCCTGCTCGTGGAAATGTTGTTCCTTTGGCTTTAATATGCCTAAGTATGGCGTAAATTCTATCTATCTCCATGGAGAATGCTCGAAAGTATGGTTTTAACTTTTTATGTCCATGGAATCATGCAGGTGATGTGCCACTTCCAAAAAGTTACACAGGGTTACTTTAATGATATTCTACTCTAAAGTAGAACTCTTGCCTTACAAATAGTTTGACTGAAAATTAAAGCTGGGGTACATGACTTTCTTTTCCCATAGAGTGTAGTGAAAAAGCAGCACCCCTCTGTGCTGTCTGCATCTAATCAGTTATCCCAGCTTTAACACAAATGTACAAACGCATAAACATTTCTTACATCTTTATATAAAAGTATTCAAAGTCTCATTCTTGTTGCAGGATTCTGGAAAATAACAATATCCATCAGATGTCGTCTATGACCTTCTCGGGCTTGCACTCGCTGGTTCTGCTGTGAGTTATTTTCACTGTTCCTTTTCTATTACATTGACAAATGCTCTTCATTGTACCTGCCTTTGTTGAAAATAAATTCCCACATTTTGAATAACCTTTTGTACAATGTGTTCTTCTGGTTCACAGGGTTTTGCTTAACAACTCGCTTATCAAGCTGGATGACATCTGCCGGGAGATGCCGCGTCTCAACTGGCTGTAAGTCACACAAAAAAAGAAAAAAAAAGTGATAAAATAAACAAGTACTACTACAACTACTACTACTACTGTTGCCACTAATTCTAAAACTGCTACTACATCTAGAAGTATTACTACTGCTACATGCCTCAACTGGCTGGAAGTCACCCGGAAAACTAAAATAAACAACAATAACAACAACAAATATAGTTGCATCCGTCGCCTGCGCCTACGCTGCCGCCCCGGAGAGACTAATCCGCCCAAGGAAGAGTTCATCAAAGTATCATATGTTAAAAACCTGAGAATTTATGAGATTTGGCAATTTTACCATTGAAATAAAATGGGAAGTTTTTGTCATCACAACGGCAAAACCATAAGAAATATGGCAAAGGTGTCATTGATATTTTTGATTGGGATGTCAAAACAGAATTTTGTGCAAAGATTTTTTTGATAAACTAGTGCTGACGTGTTTGTCACCTCCCCACCATGAAGTACTCAGGCACTTATCATTATAATGTTTGGTTTGTGCACTACCTATTTATGTGAACAGGATGTGCATGATTTCATTTGTGTCTTGGGTTAGTGTTTGTAAAAAGACGTGCACTTTATGCTTTGCACAGCTTTACAATACTAACTAAATCAACAACAACTGCAGCACCTACAACTACAACTACTACAACAACAAATACTACTTCATGCCTCAAATGCTGTTAACTAAACCAACGATTACAACTTCTGCTACTATCAATACTGCCTCCTACAGCTACTACTACAAGTGTTACTACAACTACCGTATTTTCCGGAGTATAAGTCGCCCCGGAGTATAAGTCGCACCAGCCAAAAAATGCATAATAATGAAGAAAAAAACAGATATTTCACATATAAATCGCATCTGAGTATAAGTCGCACCCACGGCCAAACTATGAAAAAAAGTGTGACTTATAGTCCGAAAAATACGGTACAAGTGCTACTTCATGCCTCAAATTCCTGTTACGTAATCAAAATAAACAAATGACAACACGATACAAAAAATGTAATAAATAAATAACAACAACTGTCTACAACAGCGACATGTTTTTTATGCACGTCTTTTCATCCTTGCAGGGATTTAGAGGGGAATCTTCTTGAAACAATTGGAAATGTGTCGTTCCACTCCTGCCACATGCTGACAGTCTTGTGAGTGTATTTGCATGATACGGTCCATAACACGTTAGCCTTAGATTCCCTGTTGGGAGATTAGCTAAATGTGCGCCGACACCTGATATAATATGATGCGGAAGCAGTCGCAGTCATTATGTGAATACGTGTCTGTCTCCCCAGGGTGCTCCAGAGAAACCGCATCAGCCACATCCACGACCAGGCCTTCTCTGTGCTGCAGAAGCTCGGAGAACTGTGAGTGAGCTTTCATACTATTTTGTGGAGGAATTAGACAAAGAAAGTCTATTTGTTGAGATTTTTTATCATTTTAATTGCGCAGTAACAGTAACAGTATACATCAAACTTGTATATCTCCAAGGAGACAAGCACGTGACGTCACTAGGCCGAGTTAGTTACAGATCTGTGGAGAGGTGACACCGCTCACACTAAGAATGCATGTATTTTTGATAGTAACTGAATAAATGCAAGACACATACGTTTAATGTCATACTGTGGAAGATTCCATATAACGCATTACATCTCCATGGAGACAAACAGGTGGCAGACCTTCCCATTAGAAAAGTTACATAGTGCACCTTAAACAACTTAACAAAATGCGACACCAGGATTTGACGCGGTAACATACACTGACAGTTTAGTCTTGTTGCCTCCTACAAGCCCCACAGTGTGCTGCATCGTGGTCATAACTCACTCACTCCACATTTAGTGATGATAAGCTGTTTCTTCTGTATAGCCACAGCTGCCCTGGGGTAGACTGACAGAAGCGAGGCTGCCAATCTGCTCCATCTGCCCCTCTGACCACCACCAATCACTCACTACCACCACATTGGGCTATGATGAATGAGGGGAGCATTTCACGTACATGTGTAGCAGGATATTAAAAATGGGACTGGACAGTATGACAAAAATATATCACTTTTTTTTCCCTCATATTGATCAAAAAACATTTTTCAAGACTAATTTCATGTATATAAACCATGTATTTGAATCATAGTCATATACTGTACTTGTACTTGTACATATACTTGTATATACTGTATAATGTACTTTGGAACATTCTCTTTGGAGATAGATAAGTTTTTTTGTCAAACTATGGAAGAAAAAGGTTTGTGGAGATGGAAGCCCGCTCAAAGTAAAGACCATAGACTGTAAATATAAATGGACATAGTTAACCTGCTAGCCGCCGTATTCCAAACAGGAAGTCAGCATGGGTGCACTTCTGGCTCCATCAGTTCCAATTCACTTTCTATTGAAAAACCATCGCCCCTCTCTTTGTAACTGCTGCTGTCAGACTTGTCATTTTCTTCTTCAAATGTTCGTACTAACCCGCTCTACATGATCCCACTTTTATTGCGCTATTTTATCCATGAATCAAGATATGAACATTAATAACAGACAAATCAGGTGCCTTCTCGAGGTCGCACCTGCTAGCGTTAGCAACAGGCTTGAATGCTAAGCAGCCCCGGTTAAACCAGTGGTACCGGGCGTGTAGGGTGTGACCTTCAACAGCATTGCATCTGATTGGCTCTTTGTTTGCTATGATACTCGCGGTTGGAATTCCAAATATGTAACTCAGCTCCAAATTTACCCTTGTGCGAGCTTCAATGAGCTTCATTTGACTAGAGCCGAACGCTATGGGTGACGTCACATTCCCTTAGTCCACTTCTTTATACAGTCAACCAAAATGAAAAAAAAAAAACCCCAAAAAAAACATATTTTTATTTTGATCTCTGCTCCAAACCACATGCTTTTACAAATGGCAATCCCAATTTCAATAAAAATTAAAAAAAAAAAACCTTCATCTGTCCTTCATTTTATAGTGATTCAGTATTCTGTAGTGTGGCTTCATCTTCTGCAAAATTTAAATAAGAAAATTGCACAAGAATCTCCCAAGATGCATCTTATGGACCGACAAAAAGAGCTTTGATTATGCGTGACAAAAAGGGTGGAAAATAATAATAATATGAGTAACGCGTGGCTTCTTTCACCAAACTGTGATCTGAGAATCGCGTCTTTCTGAAAACTCAGGGCTTTGAAGTTTGATTAAGTTCCGCCATTAGAAAAGTTCAAACATGGCCATAGGCTGTTTCTGACACACTTTGGAAAATGGCTCGGACGGTTTTGCATATTTCACAAAAGCTCCATCGAGTAAATACGAGAGCTGCTGCTAATGACGTCCATTTTGGTTCCTCGTGTAGAGATATTACATCATGAAGCAGTAGTTTTCAAGTTAACGGCACCCTTTTACTTTTCGTTCAGTAGAGATGGGAAATTCTAGGGCTGAAACCATCCAGATGATTCTAGTGATGTATGGAGTTTAAAAACAGTGGTGCACTTCCTGTATTTCCACATGACATCACAAGGTGGAACAGAGTGTTTTCTGTTTGAGAGAAGAACACAGCCTAAATATGCAGTTTGCGTGTTAAAACTGTGTGAATGAAACAAAACACAACTCCAGGTATGTTTTTGATGGAAACAGCATTACAACATAGATCACAAAATAGTGTAATATAGGCCCTTTAAAAGCGTTGTACCTGATTTTTACTGTCTTGAAAATGTTAAAAACAGATTTTTTTTTTTACACCGTTCATTTTTAAACACTTTCTTACTCATTTCTAGCATCCCATTATTCACCACAATGAGTTTATAAGCGCTTTTCACAACTTTCAGAGACCACAGCAGAGTTTTTAGTCACAGTAATGCAAAATACAACTAGCATGCTAACAGCGCACCTTACTTCCTGGTTTGCAGACAATAAAAACATTTCATAATTAGATCCAGACCGAACAAACATCTGTACTGGAGCCAAACAAATATCACTTTATTAAATGAAAAAAAATGGGCACAACTTCTTTAAGGATTTATGATCGTATTATGGTTTAAATGCCTAAATTGTTTCTGGGGACATTTTTTAATTAAAAGAGGATTTTAAGCACTCAATTTTGTTTGAATTATTGGAATTTGGTTGGGCAAGAATCTTAAACAGATTACCACAGCTGCCTTGTTGTGGGCAGTCCATTTAAAGAATACATTTTGGTTTAAATTATAAGTTTATTTAAAAGGGAAGCTACTTTTCATCTGTTGTCCTAAGGCAGATGAGCACATATTTTAAAAAGTATGGCTGAAATTCCAGTAGAACTTTTAATTCAGGTCAGAGGAGAGTTTAAGTCTATCTGGGAGTTGGTTCCATTCTTTAATGCATTTCAATGAAAAGGGGTTGGGCTGGTGTTGAATGCCCAGTGACTGAAGAAAGCCTGAGCTCCATTTGGACAGACTGCAGTCATTGCGACTTGTGGGCCTGAATGTTCCAGATTTTCTTACATGTAAACAAAGATTGCCTGTCAAATCCAGAATGATGTCTTTCTGTGTTGTTTATACAGAGGGATATTAGCCTGTCGCGTCTCGAGTCTGACCAAACATGATCGTGCAATCAGATTTGTTTTTGTTTCAGTGACACGTGCGGAACGAAGGAGCTCATTGGTAATCTATCATTTAGAAACAAAGTGACATTTCTCTCACCTCAGATTAACAGAGTTGGTGCTTCGCTCATTGATTCTGCAGAAATCCATGATGTTAACAGAGTGGTGCTTCGCTCATTGATTCTGCAGAAATCCATGATGTTTTTCAGTCCCTTGTGATATTTTTCCTCGAAAGTAGCCATAGTTGTTTTGATACGGATGGACCACGCTGCCTCCCCTGATTGGCTAATCCACCTATCAATCACGCCCATCTGAAAACGGGGCAATTCACCGGTGACCAGACTCACGTCAAGTATTGAAAAAGTGTGTATTCTGGCTCCCAGGCAAAAACAAAGGTGCATTTATTCACAGACAGTGGTGTTGAGCTCGGATGAAGTGTATTGTTTAAGGACACAGCTAAAATATGAGACATGAATTGATACCATAACCATGCTAATTGCTGTTAAAGTTCTAGCAATGTTGTATTAACAGCATTATTTAATTAGTTCACAAATTTCCAGAATATCAACAATGGTAGTTGTATTTTTTTACATGTAGTACTAGTAGCAAATTGATACTTTGCAGTGGCATCACTAGGGATGTACTGTGTGTATGTCTATGGCAGAATGTTCAGCAGTCACCATGGTGATACAATGCACACATGAGCAAACACTGCCTGTGATCAATATGAGTGTTTAAGGTTCTGTTTAGGTGTGATTTAGGTGTGACCTGATTTTCAACAAAAAAGTTGAGAGTGACTAACTGAAAAACTGTTGGCTAATGCTAGCTATGTTGTGAATGTGATGTTACGTGAGAGGGTGTTGTCAAGTAGTAGTTGTAGTTAGTTATGTTACTTGATCCGTTTTTTCCACCTTTTGGTTTCCATTTGCATACATTAGTCTCTTGGATCGTGTCCTCTAAAATCCACTTGTGAAATGTATGTTAATGATGACTTGTCCAAGAGCAATAGTGGGTCTAATAACAGCACACGAAAGTAAATATGAATGCTAACTGGCAGGTCCTCACAGACACTGTGAATGAGCTATGTTAATGCTGTATAATTTCCACTCACTAAAAGGAGCAATTTGTAGCTCATAGAATTTGAATGGCAACCCAACAATGAAGAAAATGGCCAGCCTCAGGTGAACTTCTGGTTTGAACGGTAGCGGACGCAGAAAAAGATAAAACAGTTAACACGTTAATGTGGTCCTGATGTGTAAATGTTAGCATGCTTGGCTACTAGACACAGAGATGCAGTAAAATTCAAATCCTAGAGCATTATAGAGCCACATTGGTCCTCATTTGTTGAAATCAGGCTCATGTTCAAGTCATGAATATAAAATGAAATAAAACATGCTAGAATACTAAGTGCAATGCGAAATGGAAATCTTCAAAGTGATCTTTATAACTTATCTCATCTTTTGCTATTGCTTCAATGTCACGTAAAAAATAAAACATTAGTGGGCATCTTTACAGTCCTAACTAAAATCCTCTTGAATTTGTTTTCTAAATTTATGTATTTACTGTCAAACTGGTTTTCAGAAGCTAACGGGAAAGTCATTTTTGTAATAATAATTTTATTTATAATGCACTTTGCAGTCGCCAAGCAAATCTCAAAGTGCTACAGTAAAAATATTCCTAAAAGCATGAAAGTTAAAACAGACAGAATAGCAAAGTCAGCTATTCAGCCATAAGACTGATTGAATAAAAATGTCTTAAGATGTTTTTTTCAAATAAATTATTAATAGATTTTTTAAAAAGTGTCCACTGTCTGTGGAGCCTTGAGGGGAGCTCCAGAGACGGGGGGCTGCAGCAGAGAAAACCCTGTCTCTCATGGTGCAGAGCCTGGTTTTGAGTGGATGAAGGCAATGACTCGGTGCTGTGTAATTGTCTGGTGGTGGTGTAGGGGTCAAGAGCTCAGTGAGTTAGGTTGGGGCAGTTCCGTGGAGGCACTGTTGCGTAAGGAGACGGATCTTGTTGTGGATCCATTATTGGATGGGGAGCAAGTGTAGGGAGTGAAGAATTGGAGTAATGTGCTCATATTTCCACACCCTCACCAATGCCCTGGCAGAACTGTTCTGGATGTACTGTGGTCTTGTAGTATTGTAGTCTTTGGAGGCTTTTGCCAGGGATCCCAATGAGGAGTGCGTTAGTCTAGCCTGGAAAAAAGATAAAGGAGTGGACCAGCTTTTCAGCACCTCTAGGAGAGAGAAAGGGGCAAAGTTTTGAGATGTTGCGTAAATGGAAAGATTAAATCATGCAGATATGTTGGATATGGACTTCAAAATGAATTAGAGGGTAAAACTTAACTCCCAAGTTTTGGACCCTTTTATCTGGAGAAAGTTCTCAGTCATCCACACCTTTACCTCCTCCAGGCAGAGTGCAAGAGAGAGTGTAGCTATGGGGGAGGCGTGCATGTCGTCAGCGTGACTGGTGAGTGCAGGGTTTGGATTTGGAGGGCTTTGTACTATGGGCAGCATGGAAACCTAAGTGGAATTTTTAAAAGAGGTCACATGAGTAATGTAGATTAGTGTTGTCAAAAGTATCGAAAATCAGATGCTATTCAATACTAGAACTAGTATCGAAGCTAGATACTCATACCCACTGTCTGTGTGAATGGTCATGTATTTTAGTTATTATCATCATGGTATCAGAATCTATATTGAGAAACAACTTTATACCTTAGAATTGAAATGGAGTTTGAAATATTATATTCCCCAAAATGTGTTGTTTAGCCAATCATCACAATATCCCTCATGATCTATTGATTTCAGCGAACTCACGATTCTGTTCCCTCTGACTGGTCACTCCATCCGTCAATCTTTCTACCCATCAATACAAGAGGCTCTTTAATTGGAATGGCTAAGGTCTTGGTTGGTCTGGCTCTACTTGACCCTTCTTTCACCTTTCTGCACATTCCATCTAAATCCGTGATCAATACCTTTTTACTTTGTCTCATTTTGCTCCGCATTGGCCTGGCATTCCCAGGTATTCGAGTTAGAGCTTAATTAGTTATCGATGTTCTTATATGATTTAGTGGCAATGCAACAAAGGCATAACTTGTACCTACAATGTTGTTTTTAAAATGACCGTACTTCCTTGAGCTGTCTCTGTCCAAGCTCTTATTTTGATGCAATTATGCCTCTTGGAAGAAGATAAGATTTTTTTTTTTTTCTTGTTCTGTTTGAAGTCTGTTCTCGGTTTAAGTGCACACGCAGGCTTTCATAACAGTAAAAGCATCATAAGCTCTAACAACAGAGGTGGGTAGTTTCATTTAGTTGAGTAACGTTTTAATACATTGTGTTTTTTGGAGTACAGATACCACTTTTAACAGTACTCTTACTTGAGTAAACGTTTTGGTTACTCTTCCCACTGTCAAGTGACAAAATGCTTTAAGTTGACAATATTAAATGGTAAATGGTCACATTTTTATAGAGCGCTTTTCCACCTTCAAGGCACCACACACATTCATACACCAGTGTACGCAGACATTAAAGACATTAAAGAGGAGGTATTTTGCAAAATCGACTTTTTGGATCTTTTCTACCATGTTATAACGCCCCCTTATCAAAAATATGCCTGAAGAGGTTTTATATGTTATTCATACATGTTTGAGTTATTTTGCGATCTCTCGCAGGCACTATTCAAACCCTCCTTACTGCTGTACGAGCCTGCAAGACTCAACCCAGAAGCCTACGTCACCCACGCTCCCGCATGGAAATTTTCCATAAATGTACAAAAGCGTGATACAAAACAATACACTACAACTTCACAAACCTGATGCAATGTGCAGTAGTTTCATTAGCAGACTGCACGCCGATTATGTTACGATAGTGTTGTGAAGGGGGAGCAACTTAGAGCAGGGAGCAAGGAGAGAGGGGACTCAGAGCATCAAAAACGAAACTGAAACTTATTAAACATTTTAATATGTTGGTTTGACGAATATGGCATTTTCAAAACAATAAAATGTAACATGGGCATTTAAACATGTTATGTGTTAGGAATGAATACCCCATAGAAGTGTAATACCCCTTCTTTAAAGAAATAGTTAAAAATCATTATTGCTATTTTGAGGGTTTAGGGGCTAGGATGGATATTCACAATCTTTGTAATTACAGGGTAGACAATTTGACACTGCAGATACCACCACTGATTATAGTTGAGAAAGTTACATATTTTTTGTCCAATGATTGATTACCACTATTATTATCCAGAAATTACACCATCAGCACGTGCATCACCAAGACAATCAAAATCAGGGTCGCTTACATCTGGACCAGTTCTCATTCATTACATTTGCACACCTTATATAACGTCCTGGCTATTACATCACCTCTCTATGTTACTCCTTAGAAGCAAAGAGAGCCTTAGCATAATGAACAGCTGTGGGTGAATACGTGCACAATTTCTCAGTAAGTGACGTAAATGTACAATTATATTCTTGTGTAATTATTTCTTAATTATTTCTTGTGTAATTATTTCCACTTAGAATACTTGTTTGATTACTACATACTTGTTTCTTCTGGTTCAGTGGCTCTCAAACCTTTCACGACAAGTACTACCAAAGAAAAGATTTTTCCAAGTACCACCAGATGTAAGTCAAGTTTATGACAGGACTAATCCAGGTAGAGTTGTCAAAAGTATCAAAATTGCTATTAATGAATCAATCGACTAACCAATACTAAAACTAGTATAGAAACTAGATACTCATTTGGGCAGGTATTGATACTTCAAGAAAGGCACATTTCTGTTCTGTGAATGTGACTTTTTTTTAATAGTTTTAGAATGATCTTGAGCTGTATCAAAACAAGTATAGCACCACATAGACTAGTATAAGCCCATGGAGTCCTATGGAACATACCTGTGTGCCTGAGGGATTACACAGATATAAGGTCACGTGACAATATAAAAGAAATTACTACGATTTAATACTGAAAATGGCATTCTATTGTCTAAATAAAGAGTGGTTTGTTTTTGGTTATTTTTGGGGTTTTTTTATTAACATTGTGGTATCGGTATGAAGTACCAAGTGTATTCCTTAGTATAAAAATTTAGTTTGAAATTTTACTATCTACAGTAAGAGCCGTCCAAGTACCACCTGAAGGAGCTCGCATTCCACAGTTTGGGAAACACTGTCCTTGTTTATGACCACAACTCATACGCCTTACAGTATATCGTAAAAGTAGGTATTTCTGGGAAAAAGACTAAATGATATTATCTTAAATATATGTTGTTGGATGAGAACCATAAGGAGGGAACTCCCCAAGGCAGACTGTTCTATCCAGTCATAAACATTGTTGAATGAGAGACTTGCCTTTACATAAACCCAGTTTGTATGGAAAAGAATATTTAATTCTGTCAACTGGACACATTTTTGATAGTGAATACATGCCACCACTCATCCAAGAGCCTTCTTCAGTTCTGACAGGGTTCTATAGGGATTATTTCTTATTTGTTAAGTCAATTGAACTACCCGAAGGTATGAACAGTCACCTGAGTCATAATTTGCCTAATTGTTCGAGACCTTAATTGGTGATCTAACACTTATTCCTTAATGTAAACAATTAGGGTGCTACTTTCAATGTAGTTCCTCCTTTCAAGTAGATATTAGACAGTGGGTGATCTAACACATATTCCTTAATGTAAACAACTAGGGTGTCAGTTTCAGTGTAGTTAGCTCCTCCTTTCAAGTAGATATTAGACAGTGACTTACCAGAACCCTGTCAGAACTGAAGAAACCTCTTGCATGAGTTGTGAAACTAACCTAAGATGAATTCTAGAAATATTTGGAATATAACTGAAATATAAGTTCACAGACTCATAAGAATCCACATGACCAGGCTCCCTCTGTTGCGACTGGTTGAGTGGTTCAGACCAATCACAGAGCAGCTTTGTGCTTTGGGTGGAGCTAAAGGTGAAGCTCCCAAATGAACCGTGGTTTGATTTTTTGGCTTGTTCTACTGTTGTGGCACATCGACCAAACAAGGACATTCTGCCTTTCCCCAACTTCTTTCGGTGAGGGCTGTTCCAGATTGATGTGTGTAGAACTCAATTCAGAGGTCTACACATAACAATCTGCCGAAAGATATTCATTGCAAAGCTTTTGTCCAGTTGACAGAATTTCATTTATTTTGCAATGGAAGATCAAGTTATAAGACAGACATTCAGTTTGTCAGTCAGAGCTCACTGTTGCCGCATTAGTCCACAAAAGCTCTCAGCACACAGGGATTCACTATGTAACAACAGACCAATGACTGCCAACTACTGCCAACAATCTCCATGACTCTACCTCTCTATCTCTCTGTCAATACACACTCCAGTTCATGAGCATGTTTACACTTGGATGGACTGGACCCCCCCAACCGCCCATGCAGCCAAACATATAAGGGTTTTATTTATTTTTAACAGCTATGCGTTCCCTGTTGTATGTTTTGTTGTTGATGCTTTGAAGACCTCCTCACATGTCTCTTCTCTTTTTCACACAGGGACTTATCCAACAACAAGCTGATGTCTATCCCTCCCAATCTCTTTGTCTTACTAGGGGACCTGCTCCAACTGTGAGTACTGATCAAATATACAAATATGTACAGCGTGTACTCTGGTCCAGATACTTCCTGAATACGTAATTAACTAAGAGAAACACAGTACTGCTTATTTGATTTCAGTAGCAACATTTAATTTGCATAACAGGTAATTAAATCAGCTTGTAAGATTATGTTCTGGTAACTGCGAGGAAATTGTAATCTACGTTTAACGGATGTAGTCTCTAGAGGAGCTCAGTTATGAAAAGAAAACATTTTTGTGTAAATATTTCATTTGATCTGTGATTAAAGTTAAATGCATTGAGGTTTATGAATGATTTAAATTATTTTGTGTTTACAATTCCAGAGTTTCTCTAGACATGTCTGAAAGTACATTTTTGTGTATTTTGTTTTATACATATTTAACTAGAGGCTATAATTAACTTTAAACATAAACAAGTGAATTTTATTTTTTATTTTTGATGTTACCACTGCAGGTTAACAGAAAGATAATATTAAAGCTATTTAAATAAAGAGTTTTTTGTAGATTACTGACTATACGATGAGGAAAAAATGTTTATCATCGGTTCATGTTTTCATTTAACAATAAGGCATTTTAGAATGAATGGCGGTGGAATATATTTCTGATACATTTGAATAAATTGGTGTAAAAATCTTTAGACATTTTCTTTTACTATGTCTACAAAATGAACAATCTGTCAACTGGACAAAAAGGTTGTAGGAGTGAAGACGTTTCACTGCTGTCTGATTACACAGACATTTTGAAGCCATATCAGACTAAAAATGGACAGAATTGATTATGGATATCTTGCTTAGTATTACATATACTAAATACTAGTTACCTGGCCAGCCAAAACCACACACTTTGACAAAACTTTACAAAGACATGTGAGTCTGGAACCGTATCATGTTTCCCTGGCTATAGTTGGATGTGACTGACAGGCGGATTAGGCAAGGCAATGCAAGTGTATTTGTATATCATACTTCGTATACAAAGTAATTTAAAGTGCTCTACAGAATAAAGACATTCCAATCAATACAAACAAATCAAAATATAAATAATCATCATAAAATTAACATTAAAAGAGAAGAGTGCAGAATAAAAACCTTTCAGTCATATGCGCAGCTAGCAGAACCATTTTGAGCCTGGGTTTAAACACATCTCACGTCTTCAGGAAAACCGTTCCAGGTTTTAGCTGCATAAAACTGAAATGCTGATTCCGCATGTTTAGTCCTGACTCTGGACACCAGCAGGAGGACGGTCCCTAAGTGCGAGATGGTTCATATGGCACTAACATGTCGGAGATGTACTTTGGTGCTAGGCCATGGAGAGACTTGTAACAAGCAGAGCTGCTTTAAAGTCTATTCTCTGAGCCACAGGAGCCAGTGCAGAGACCTGAGCACAGGACTTATGTGCTCGTACTTCCTAGTTCTAGTCCTGACCCGAGCAGCAGCGTTCTGGATGTAACTGCAGCTGCTTAAAGCTCGTTACAGTAGTCTAACCTACTGGAGACAAATGAATGGATAAGTTTTTCCAAGTCTGGTTTAGACAGTATACCTTTAATTTTTGCAATGTGTTTTAGATGATAAAAAGCTGCAGATGTTATTTTATGTGGCTGTTAAAGTTTAAGTCTGATTAACCAGTCAGAGAGACACATAGCAGTTTTACATGGCAGCTTACAAGTAAAAAGGAAAAAAATAACACAAGACTAAGAAACAGCACAGATTTATACAGAAGAGAAGAAAAGCACTAAACTCTTATTTTTCTTAGGTAAAAGAAGTGATATATTTTGTTCTGAATTTTACAAGAATTTTGGAGAGGAGATGTCTTCAGCATTTGAGAGACAGGTGATACAAATTAGCGGCTGTGGTTGGACTGTCCCAAGTTAGGATGGAGGTTTGTCACACTCTATGGTCCGGTTACAGACCCTTCTGGATTCAGCCTGAATGTAGAAGGACTGGCTGGTCAGACAAAGATACTAGTGCTAGATATTGGTGAAAAATTACAATTTTGTCTACATTTTTGAGCCAGTAAACTTCCCATATAAATCTCAGTATAAATGAATAGGGTTCGGGTTATGCATGTACCTGCTAATACCAGGGAACTGCACTGTTTTGAAGTATTATGTATCGTGTTAGATTAAATAAATAAATAAAAGAGAAAGGTCAATGTAAAGTCTATCTATCTGTCTATCTATTTATCTTGTTTTAGGAATATCTCATACAACCCCATTGTGGAGCTGAAGGACGACCACTTCGACAAGCTACACAAACTCAAATCCTTGTAAGTGCAGCTTTCATTATCATATTGTTTGTTTCCTAAGAGTAAAATGAAATGTAGACTGATCTATATTTAAATGACCTTCTATGTATTGACTACTCCACTTTGAATGTACTTCTTGCTTCATATATATAGATGGTAGTGTATTGTATCTATTATGATTTACTCTATTGACGTACAGGTCCATATGCATAGATACAATTGTGTGGGCTGGCATCAATAGGACAGAGGGAGAGCGTACTGATCCATATTTTATATATATAT
>JACM01052054.1:0-10234 GCA_000787095.1 Periophthalmodon schlosseri
TATTTATTTTTTATCTAAAACAAGTTCTGAGTCATTTTGAGTTTACTTTTTGTTCACTTCATTCCACACTTGTCCATTTATAGTTTGACGCCTTCAGTGAAACTCTACAACGTAAATAACCACGGAAAGAAATGAAATGAAAAAGTGCGTCCAAACCATAGACTGTATATATAAATGGACGTAGCGAACCCGGTGGCCGCCGCGTTCCAAAATCCGGCTCCTTCGACTCTGGCTCCAATTCACTTTACATTGAAAAGCTGTGGCTCCTCCCTCTGTTAACCGACTCTGGCTCCAATTCACTTTACATTGAAAAGCTGTGGCTCCTCTCTCTGTAACTGCTGCTGTCAGACTCGTCGTTTTGGTCTTAAATGTTCGTATTAACCCTCTACGTGATCCTGGGGTTTTTATTTCACTATTGTGTCCGTAAATCAAGATATGAACATTAATAACAGACAAATTAGCTGCCTTCTTTCCCCGAGGTCGCTCCCGCTCTCGTTAGCAACAGGTTTGATTGACAGCGTTGCTAAGCGCCGGGTGACGTCGCACTCGCTCAGTCCACTTCTTCACACAGTCTACGGTCCGGACTCGCACAGAACTATTTACACATCATAGTCTCGTCCCCTCGTCTTCCTCCTTTAACGCCGCGTTTCGGGTCACGGCTCGGCTCAGACCGGAGCCGGCGGACGAGCGGACGGCTCGGTTCTGCCGCGGCCCTTCGCGGCTCTGGGGCTGAGATAAAGACGACACGGTTAGAAGAGATTTTCACACTAGTTAAGCTCAATAATGAAGTGAGGAGTGAGTCTGTGTGAAGGTCAGACTGACGTGAAGTGATCACAGCAGAAAAAACAACGAGCTCTGCAAAAACGAGTTAAAACCAGGTCAACTTCACTGTCGCATGTAGTAGTAGTAGTAGTAGTAGTAGTAGTAGTAGTAGTAGTACAAGCAGTATTAGAAGTAGTAGTAGTAGTAGCAGCTGTTATCAAGCAAGTTTAAGAAGTCGTAGCATAGTAGTAGTACTAGTAGGAGGAGGAGGAGTAGTAGTAATAGTAGTAGTAGTAGTAGTAGTAGTAGTAGCATCAGAAGTAGCAGGTGTCCAAGTAGCGAAGGTTGTATTGGTAGTAGTAGTAGTAGTAGTAATAGTAGTAGAAGCAGTAGTAGCAGTAGTAGTAGTTAAATTAGTAGTAGTAGTAGTAGTAGTAGTAGTAGCAGTAGTAGTAGCAGTACAAGCGGTATTAGGAGTAGTTGGAGTTGAAGTAGCAGCTGTTATTAAGCAAGTTTAAGAAGTCGTAGTAGTAGTAGTAGTAGTAGCATCAGAAGTAGCAGTTGTCCAATTAGCAAAGGTAGTATTGGTAGTGGCAGTACTATAGTAGCTGTAGTATCAATAATAGAAAGAGAAAGTTATAGCTACAGTAGTAGTAGCAGTAGTAGTGGTCGTAGTAGTAGTAGTAGTAGTAGTAGCATCAGAAGTAGCAGTTGTCAGAAGTAGCAGTATTGTTAATGGTAGTAGTATGGTAGTCGTAGTATCAATAACAGAAATAGAAAGTTTTATTTACAGTAGTAGCAGTAGTAGTAGTAGGAGGAGTAGCAGTAGTAGTAGCATCAGAAATAGCAGTTGTCCAAGTAGCGACAGTAGTATTGGTATTTTTAGTACCGTAGTATCTGTAGTATCAATAATAGAAAGAGAAAGTTATAGTAGTATTAGTAGTAGTAGTATTAGTAGCAGTTGTCCAAGTAGTGACAGTAGTATTAGTAGTGGTAGTAGTATAGTTTTAAATGTTCTCCAAAAATACATTTGATTTGAAGTTTACATTTGTTTATTTATTTATTAACTCCAAAACTTCTGTCCAGTTGACGGAATTTTGAAATTAGTTAGAATAAAAAAACAAAAAATAAACAACAACCGTTATTTGTACCAGAATGTGAAAAGGTCT
This sequence comes from Periophthalmodon schlosseri, assembly GCA_000787095.1. Taxonomy (NCBI): domain Eukaryota; kingdom Metazoa; phylum Chordata; class Actinopteri; order Gobiiformes; family Gobiidae; genus Periophthalmodon; species Periophthalmodon schlosseri. The sequence continues at coordinate 1,932 of JACM01052054.1, forward strand.
AGATTATCTGACTTGTTATAAAATGTATTTCTGGGGTTCAATCGTTTTTTTTCTTATTTGTAATGTTTTTTTATACACGTCTAATTATGTTATGTATTAAATAAATCGTTACTTCTTCTCAGCCCATTTTAGGCATTTTAAACATAATGAGCGACAGCGGCTGAGTTGGAAGAGTTTTATCCACTGATCTGAAGGTTGCCGGTTCAAATCCCGCTCCCACTGTCTTTGTGTCCTTGGGCAAGACACTTAACCCCCTGAATGTGTAATATTTTTCAATGCTGTTTTCTTTAATTTTTTTTTACATGTTTTACATCATATGATCAGTCTCATTAAACTAAATGTGTTTAATTTAATTTATACGATGTATTTCACGCAACATTCTCTGCCTGTGACGCGACAAAAATGGAAAGTTAGTCAACGTAATAAGTCGTATAAGCAGCAAAAACAACAACAAATAGTAAAACTTATCTTAAAACGTAACAACCTTGAGCTACAAAGTCAAAACTACAGCGGCTCAGTTGGTAGAGCGTTTATTTTCTGATCTGGGGGTTGGGGGTTGGAATCCTGCTCTCGACATAAAAAAAACACTGAGGTTGGGGGTTGGAATCTTGCTCTCGACATAAAAAAAACACTGTGAGTGAACGTGTGTGTGAACGTGTGTGTGAACGTGTGAGTGAACGTGTGTGTGAACGTGTGTGTGAACGTGTGAGTGAACGTGGGTGTGAACGGGTGAGTGAACGGGTGAGTGAACGGGTGAGTGAATGGGTGAGTGGTTCCTTGACGTAAAGCGCTTTATAAACTGTGACCACGTGACCTTTGACCCCACAGTGAGGTGATTTACCCCGGACACTGGCAGTAGTTCTTTGGTCTTAACAGCGCCGCCTCCTTCATCTTCATGAATCGTCGCTGTTGAGAAAGAAAATATAAGTTTTTATTAAGAAAAGTGACTGTTAATCTTAAAATTTGAGTCTATGTTCGGGCAAGTAGTAAAGTACTGTACTTAAGTAGAATCTTTAGGTATCTGTACTTTACTTAAGTACATTTTACAGTTGATACTTTTTACTTTCTACTCCACTACATTTTTGAACTGGGCTGTAAAGTAAAAAGTACTTTTCATATGATTCGAGGGGTTATTTTTACCATGTTTTCATATGATCGAGGGGTTATTTTTACCATGTTTGTGGAAACATCTTGACTAAAGTTTTCGAGTTCAAGCTTCGGCTTTGAGCAAAACAAAAATAAACACACAAAATTCATTAGAAAAATTAACAAATAGACTTGTATTGTTTAACTTTAACAAATGAACAACACTTGTGTGAAATAGTTTTACTTTTTACTTAAAGTACATTTTTTAAACAGGTACTTTAGTACTTTTACTTAAGTAACAGAATTGTGTTCATAATATCATTTTCTTCCTCAAAGTATTTTATTTTACCTATAATTTCTTGGCCCCTTTTATTCCTTTCACTGTATCTTTCTTATGTCTTTCCTTTTTTTATTCTCATGTTCGTTTAGCAATTCTATATTAATTTGAATGGCATTATTTTGAATTACTTTAAAAACATGCAAATAATTAATAATAAAGACACATAAACAGTGACTTTGCAAATCAGTTATTTCCATATTGTCGTGTTCATTTAGCAATTCTATATTAATTTGAATGGCATTATTTTGAATTACTTTATATTACAGGTTTTGATTGAAATTCCTAAACGTAATTTTGAAGGGTGGAGTAAATAGGCAAAAAACCCCCCAAAAAAACATGACTTTTTGCACCCTAATGTCAGACGCCTAAAACTACGCCCCCTAATGGAAGCGTATGTCTTTGCACCCTTTTGAAACTCAAACGCTCCCTATGAAAAAGTGTGTCGTCCATCACTGTTTATTAGCAGAGAACAGCGCTGTATGAAACGTATCTAAGGGACGACTTCAAAAACTCCCAGAATCCCTCACCTGTTTGTTAATCACTGATACGGGAACATTTAACACCTGATCACATGACTGATCACATGACTGCAGCAAACTGACGACGAGCCGCAGCAAAACTGAGACGGGAAAGAGGCTTTTAGCTGTTTTACTTCACAAAAAATGGAACACACTCCAAGGAAAAGCAAAACTGGAGATGTTAGTGACACAATCGAAATTTAATCATCTTTTTTTTGTGTTTTTTTGTGATATTAGAGACGATACAAACAATAAAAGACATTAGATGTTTTGATTTGGGGGGAAAAGGGACGAGACAATAAGAATGGCATCTGTTCTTCTTATACGGGAGTGAGTAAGTAATAAAACAGAAAAAGAAAACTAAGGAAATAAGAGGGAAAAGGGCGGAGCATTTAAAAAAAAAGAGAGAGAGAAGATAAGTAATTTAGTGAGGTTCCAAATTTGTTTTTGGGGTTTTTTTTCCTCTTTTTTTCTCTTTCTTATCGGGCAGCGGGCCTTTTTCCTTTAATAATCTGGTAACGAACTTGTATCCACACACCTGCTCCTGTTTTCAATGTTTTTTATGGACTTGTAAACTGTTTGTTTTGTTGTTTTTCTGCTTGTATTGTATTTTAAACATGGCGCCCATGACAAACACCGCCCCAAGTGATCTCATTGCGTTCCCCTGTATAAATAAAGCCCGTCTCTACTGGTGCGTTTACCTTCCTTCTGGTTAAGCGGTTGTACGTGACGAGCACCAGCACCCAGAGCAAAAGGAGCAGACACCCTCCTCCAATGGCAGCCCACATCCACCAGGTCAGCCCCGTCAGTGAAGGGGGCGCGGTCTGTGTACTGGTCTCGCCTGAAAACACACGGTCAACTCGGAATGAACAAATACAACCGGGTTTCGGATGACGTCACAACGTTCTATAGACGTACGGTATTTGACGCAGACGGGGGCAGGTCATTTAAATATTGTTGAAATGCTGATTTTGTTGTAATACAAGAAGTTAACGGAGAAGCCAGGGCCGTTGACAGAAATTTTTGGGGCCCGGGGCAAGAAGTCTCGCACGGACCTCCCTCTAATATAACTGAATAGGAAGAGGGTTCAATTCTGGGGCCCCGGGACAACAGACCTGTTTGTCCCTCCCCCGTCGACTCCCCCGGGTCCAGTCACTAATAGAAATGATCAGGTTCAACGTTTGTGAATTTACCTTTTGCATATTTCATGAGAAAGTACAATGTAATTTATGGGGAATTTTGGCTCTTGCCCCCCCATCTGGGAGTATAACATCATCACATTCTAGCCTGACCTGAAAGCCACCAATTGATACTTTGCAGTGGGGTGAACTGCATGTATCTCTATGCCCAGAATGTTCGGCAGTTATCACGGAGACGCGACTGCGCACATTAGCAAACGCTGTCAAAAAAGTTTGTCAAAAGATCGTCTGAAAACTCAAAAAAAAAAACGAAATGGATTTAAAACAACACGTTTTCAGGAGCCTGTGATCATGAGCGCTCACGGTTCTGTTTACGTGTTTGATTTTCGACAAAAAGGCGAGAGCGGCTAACTGAAAAACTGTTGGCTAATGCTAGCTAGCTTGAGACTGTAATGTTACGTGAGAGGGACTTGTTTAACAGCACAAATCATCTCAACTTGTTGTAGTTCCAGCTAAGTCAGCTCTAACTTGTTGTGTTCCAGCTAAGTCAGCTCTTTATGGTCACATTGTGTTAAAACAAAACTGAGGTTAAAATCTAAATTGAGTAACAGAGCTTCAGACAGAGCAGTGCCTCTAGTTAGCATCACACCCCCAGGGAATGTTGACGACATCAGCTGCAAAGTACCAATATTAAGCCTAAACCTCTTTGTGGGTTTCAAGCTTCCTGTTATACGCCACATTTTGAGGACTTTTTTCCCCATTCAAAAGATTTAACATTTAGTTTTAAATTGATGATAATCGCTATGGCAACAGTCCCAATTTTGCACCATTCCGAAACCCGTGGATACTCACAGTCTGAACACGTTTTGTTGTTTACGGTCGTTCTTGCGGTAGGGGGCGGCGGCGGCGAGGTCTCGGGAAGTGCTTCTAATCAAACAAGAAAAAGAAAGAAGAGTTTGAGTGACATTTAAAAATATAAAATTAACTTGAAATTCAAAACAGCGGCTGCGGTTAGACGCTAAATCAGATTATCAACAGATTTTTTAAAAGTTATAATTACTATTAAAATGACATAAACAGCAAAATCCTCTCTTTTCTTTCTGATCGTGGTCCGTCTGTTTACTCACGTCAGATTTTGCAGTTTGCGTTTCATTTTAATAATCTTAAAGGCTCAGAAATAAGATTATAATCCCGTTTTGTTGTGCACGTGAACATAGCCCAATATCATTTGTTTTTTCACGACAGTGGCTTTGTAGTTTAAAGGGCCCGTGTCACGCTGTTTTCTGATCTATGTTATAATGTTGTTTCCTCGTCGCAAACAGACCTGGAGTTGTGTTTTTTTGTTTCATTCGCACATGTTTAACACTCAAACCCTGCAGATTTAGGCCGAGTTCTTCTCTCAAACTGAAAACACTCTGCTCCACCTTGTGATGTCATGAAGTGGCAGTTTTCAAGTTAACAGTTTTACCTTTTGTTCAGTAGAGATTGACAACTCCACAGCTGAAATCATCCAAACGATTCTAGTGAAGGTGTGTGGAGTTTAAAAACGCAGCGGAGCACTTCCTGTATCACCACATGACATCACAAGGTGGAGCAGAGTGTTTTCAGTTTGAGAGAAGAACTCGGCCTAAATCTATGACATCACAGGTGGAGCAGAGCATTTCGAGCTTTGGAGATGCAGACGGACGAATAAACCAGGATTACCCAAACGTGTGAATGAAACAAAACACAACTCCAGGTGTGTTTTTGAGGAGGAAACAACATTATAACATGAGTAAAAGTCCAGTTTGTGTAATATAGGACCTTTAAAAACATGCAAAAAATTATACTTAAATAAACACATAAACACGAACTCATCCATTTTTGCAAATCACTTATTTCAGTGTTATTAGTTTTATTTTGTTTTTGCGATAATGAGTTCACTGTTTTGACTTTCAGTGACCCTTATATTCCATTATAAAAATATGTTTCACCAGAATAAATGCGACTGATCACGTTACGTCAATCCAAAGCAAAATATTTCGATTTTAAGCTCTAGAAGAAGATATTTAAATGGAAAAAAAAGTGAGAATATAGTTAAATAGGGTCCAGGTCCACGTATTATGTTTATAAAGTGTGATAATAAAATGTTTTTAAAGCGACACCGTGTAACTTTCTGGAGGTGGAAAGGTAAAACCATACTTCGGAACATTATCCGTGCAGATAGATACGTCTTACGCCATGCCACGGTTTCAGTTGGCAGGTTTGTGGTTTTCTATGTTTTTCAATGCAATAAAAACATTCACGGTGAAAAAAACATGCTTTCATTTTAGGCTAGGATTTGGGTAAAAAGTTACACGGTGGCGCTTTAAGTAACCGTCGCTGTTTGTGTCGTTATAGTTTCATGAAATCGCACCTCTGACTTGTATCTTTACTTCTTCCGTCATAGTTTTTCCGTTCGCCGTGATCACGCACCGCCACGAGCCCGAGTCCCGCGCGGTCACCTGACTCAGGGTGACCACGGCCTTTTTCTCGCTCCGCCCATCAGGTCCTTGCCACTGCACCGATGAACCTTCGCCGAATCCGTCCACGTCGCAGCGAAGGACCGCGATGCTGCCGACCACGGGACGGCCAGAGGGGGCGACAGACGCTGGAAGAGGGACGTGAGTTAAAGGCGTGATTTTTACTCTCCGGAAAACGTGAAAAACAGAACTGGTTCATTTTACAGTTAGTCAAGAGTTTTTATCGGTCAGTCTATTCCTTAACGTCGAAATCGAGTTTGAAATTTTAGTATCGTGACAACACTTTTCTTTTTTGCAGTAACGCTAACAACTAGCATACCAACACTGCACTTCCTAATTATCGGACAATAAAAAGCTTTGTACCAGTTTAAATGACTGAATTTATATCTTGATTTGAAGAGTAACACTTTTTTAGTTAGAATTATTACATCAAATTATCTGATGTACCGGAAAATAACTTGTATTAAATGTGCAGTTTTTATACAGCGCTTTTCCACCTTCAAAACACTCAAAGCGTCACACACACACACACATCAAGGAACCACACGCACATTCACACACACACCAGTGTACGCAGACACTGGGGGCGAGGTGGGTGAGGTGTCTTGCCCAAGGACACAACGACAGAACTCTACCGATGATGTTTTTTATGTCGGACAAACGCTCCACCAACCGAGCTACTGTCGCCCATAAGTCGCCCAAGAGAAGTTAAAAATACAACATAAAGTAAGAACTGAATCGATTTTGGGCTGTTTCTCATTTTATCCAGTGAGATTTATTCCACTGGCAGATTTCTATAAACAACTTTACATGTCAGAGTTAAGTCCCACATAAGTAGAACACGCATTAGCCTCGTTAACTCGTTTGTGTGTTTTTAAATCATTGTGATACTATTTTGCTGTATATTTTTTACCACCGTATTTTCCGGACTATAAGTCGCACTTTTTTTCATAGTTTGTCCGGGGGCGCGACTTATACTCAGATGCGATTTATATGTAAAAAATATGTTTTTTCTTCATTATTATGCATTTTTTGGCCGGGGGCGCGACTTATACTCAGATGGCGATTTATAGTAAAAAATATGTTTTTTCTTCATTATTATGCATTTTTTGGCTGGTGCGACTTATACTCCAGTGCGACTTATACTCCGGAAAATACGGTAAATTTTCTTGTTTTAATTATAATCATGTCAAAAATCCTTCGTAACATAAATCCAAAGAACATTTATATATCCAGATACAACTAAACTTTGAAACCACACTCCTGCTAAGAGCTTGTGAATCCCCAGAGGTCCCTGTACCCCTGATTGGGAAACACTGGTTAAAGTTATTTACATTGAATAAAGAGCTGAGCAAATGTAAGATCGATAAGTCCCACATAAGTAGAACCTGCTTTAGCCCCTGTTGTGTGTTTTACCTGAAACCACGACGAGCCTGTGCTGCTCCTTGTTGCTGTCTCCGACTTGGCAGGTAAACAGACCAGCGTCTCCAGGGGCAACTCCAGAAATCTCCAGTTTTGTGTCACCTTTCAGACGACTTCTTTTTGTTATTTCCAGTTGACCTGCGATAGAGAGATACAAAAACGCTTAGGATACACTGCAAAAATGTATTTGTGTAGTTTTGACCTAAGCAAGGCAAGGCCAGTTTATTTGTATAGACCAACTGGTCCACAAAGTAATTCAAAGTGCTTTAATAAGAAAGACATTAAAATCACAATACAACAAATCAAAACATAAATAATCATCATTAAAAGAGAAAAGTGCAGAATAAAAATTAAAATCAAATACAACAAATCAAAACATAAATAATCATCATTAAAAGAGAAAAGTGCAGAATAAAACCCTTTCAGTCATGTGCAGATAAACAGAACCGTTTGGAGCCTGGATTTAAACATTGTCAAAGTCGAGGCCTGTGTCACATCTTCAGGAAGACTTTTAGATAGAATTAGGCTATTAAATAAAAATATATATTATCTGGTGTATAAGATTACAACTTATTTTCAATGTGCAGTTTCCTCATTGATGCTTCAGAAATAAAATCTAGATGTTGAAGAGTATAGACCCAGTTCTCATTGTTTACAGTAAGACTTATTCCATTAGCAGATTCATACACACCTCCAGTCAAAGGATTTGAACATAAAATATATTTTAAAAAAATTGTTTATAAAGTGAATTAGAATTTTTCTTTACTACATAATTCCATATATTTTACTTCATATATTTGATCTCTTCTGTTTGTATATAAAATATAGAAAGTAAAAAAATAAATAAAAGAAAAAAACATTGACTGAGATGTGTGTCCAAACTTTTGACTTATTTTAATTAATTCATGTATTTATTTGATTGGGACATTGCAGGTTAATGAACAGACATGATTCAACATAAACACACTGGATCATCGCCAAAGGATCATTTCCATCCGTCGTCTCAAGGGCTGGGGTCACAAAAGGGTCAAAAAAAAAAAAAAAAAAAATGGTCGTGTACTTGACCTGTCAAAATGACTTAAATCAAGAATAAGTATTATTTTTATTTATATAATTTTAGCTCATCTAGAGTTATCATTTACAGTGCTGATAGGATCTGGAAATTACAAAAAGTAAAAACCAACTTAATAAACCACGAAACTAATTAATTTAATGCTCAAAAACTCCACCAAGATAATTATATTGAACTGAAGTAACTTCAGTAACATTTTTGCAGTAATAATAATAATAATAATAA
>KN470981.1:0-19648 GCA_000787095.1 Periophthalmodon schlosseri
AGTCCGGAAAATACGGTATATACATTTTCACAATACATAAGACATGAGTCAAAGGGTTAAACCTGTGGACAGGGCCAGAGGGCATGGACAGCCCAGTAAACAGTCCATCTGTGTTAATACAATAGAATGACAGTCACACCACTCCTGATCACATGACACTCTCCCTAGCCAACACTGACCCACAATGCACTACTCTGACTCATTGCGTTTACCAGAACGCCAGGAAAACCGGATAACTGGCTTAGTTCAATTTAAACTGATTTATCCAAATACCGTACATGCAAACAAGGGGCATTCAGGGGTGTCTAGCAGTTTAGTGTTGGCGCAAAAACATAGCTATGATTGTCAATAAAAACGGCTAACATACAGATAAGCAACAACTCACTTCGAGCCTTTGATCATTGTGAAAGGTAAGAAATGTGTTGCTCAAAAGTTGCTCTTCACAGCACAAATGCACACATTGAAGCTCCGGTAGTTTTTACTTTCACTTTAACATAGCGGACAAAAACAAGTAACCTGGGGCTGCAGTTTGTGTGATTGCTGCTGATCTAAAATGAGTGAGTTGAATGTTCAAACACATGGGTCAATGACTTTTAAGGTGAAAAAATTGTCAAGTAAAGATTTTATTAATAGAAAATTTAAAATGAATGAAACTGCTTGGGATACTAATTTATATTCCAAAAATTGACGTTTGGGGCTTTCATGTCATAGCATTGTTCCCTCATCAAAAACATGCCTGAAGAGGTTTTAGATGTCAACCACACGTTTGAGCAATCTAACGCCCTATTTGCACCCTCCTTCCGGTTAGCAGTACTGTCCTGTCCAAGACTCAGTCCACAAGCCTACATGCTGGTTGGACATATAAATTAATGTAATAAGACTATTTATTGGTCGTAGTTGGCCCAGAAAAACTCAGTGTTATATAAAGCTGTTCTGTAGTTACTTGAGGGATAAATAACAGCTACATAACACATTTTGATCAGTTTTGTCTTATTTTATTTTTGTTTTAAGGAAATAAGTCTAGTTTTTAGTTGCTGCTCTGGTATCAGTTGATATCAGCAGATACTTAAATCCATAGTAATCCATAGAAACTGAAAAAGCTGGGTTGGTGCATCCCTACATGTAAACGCAGTGCGATGTGACTGGATCAGACTGCAGAGGAAACTGTCCATTTAGTGTACGTGTTAATGTGACGACAGACATCTAAGCACAAGAGTGTCACATGACTCTGCACGCTCTTAACACAGCACTGCACACACTCACTGCACTGTTATCAGGCCCTATGGTGGTGGTGAGGGTGGGGGGTATTAGAGCACAGGCCTCAGAGAGTAGAACCAAGGGCAAACTCACATGGGCACAACTCTTATGCACTATAAACCTGTGAATAGGCATGGGATGATATTGAAATTTGGTGTCACGATTATCATGGCCAAAATAATTGCGATTACCGATTACATCACGATAATTATTGTTGCTGACAGTTTAAAAATGTTCTGGATATTAATAATTAGTTTTAATATTATGAATAGGTTCCATATTTAAACAACTGTACAAGTATTGTGCTTTGTTATAAGTGAAAACAACTGTGATCTAGGGGAGATCATCAGGGAGAAGTAGTTTTTTTCTGCACATTCTGGTGACACAATGGCGATTATCTTTGTTGGCGACTATCACGACTATATAAAAAGTGCCACGAACAATTATTGTCAACCCTTTTTATCACGATAATTTATATTATTGTTTATTGTCCCATCCCTACCTGTGAACAGTGTTTCAGAAGAAATAATGGGAATATTACTAAAGGAACTGTGTAACAGAGCTGAACAATTTGTGAAAAAATATCTAAGCAAGCCTTGCGATTAGATTTGTGATTTATTTTTAATAATGGGATTCTGTTCAAAGTTCATATTTTAAACACGTCTAGAAGAACTGACAAAAAGAACTGACAAACTAAAACAAGAATCACATTTCAGAACATGTTTGTACAGATTATGCAGAATAAGACAGGAGATTTTGTTGTTTGTGAAGAAAATTATGGGACTTCAAAAATTGCAGCCATTGCCATTTGCATCCATTCAAATTGCGATTTCGATAATTAACGATTAATTGTGTCCCTTCTGTATAAGATTTTGATTTTATATGTCATAACCTTGTCCTGTGCTCAAATCAAATATAGCTTTTACGAACAACAATCGTAATGTGGATTTATTCTTAATTACAAAAACATTGGCAGGGTTCTAGACTAACAATTTGAGTCGGGTGCACCGGTGTGCGTACAATTTTCATTTGTGTGCACCACAACATGGTTTGGGTGCATCAAAACCTGACACTTAAGCCACTGTAATATATTGTACATAAATTGTCTCAACAATAACGGCTGAATAAATTACTTAATGGATACTTTTACTCAGATATTCATAGTTTAATTCATAGTCTATACTACAGATTTATTAAAGGAAAAAAGAAATGCATATTTCAGTAGTTATCTATTCAAACTTGTTTATTTGATCAAATCACATTCAGAATTTACTTTTTCCTAAAAAACAGAATTAGTATCCTATTTGAGTGAGATGTCTGTGCTTTTAAGGATATTTACAATTCGCTATAATACGAGTTGCTCAATAGTAAATAGTTAGCGCTTTTACTGTATTTTCTTTTTCACTTAACGCATTGGCAGCCTCATTTACATAACTAAACACAGTGTGGAGTATCTGCAGGTTTGATGCTGCTCTTTAAAATGTAAATACACTATCTCATTCACAAATAGATGAAAAAAAACAAACTCATGAGCTCTGCGGTGCATTTAGCTCCGTGCACCAGAGCGTGACCTGAGTGCGTGTTTTAGCATATCGGGCTGGTTTAGCGGTCTATGCAGAGGTGAGGGGAGAGCGAAACACTTTTTCTTTTACTTGTCAATTAAAACAAGACGTGTGTTCTATATTGTTTAATTGTAATTGTTTAATGTTTATAATGGCGGGAGAGGACACATGTGAGGGGATGCGATGAGGATCTGTCAGGTGCACCGGCGTGCCCAAGGAAAATTTTTAGCACATGTGGTCACACTCTGGAGCAAGATTCATCACAATCAAATCTAAATCACTATTTGAGTGGACACAATTAGCAAACTGCAAAGGCTGCAATTTTTGAAGTACCATAATCTCCACAAACAAACTTGTCTTACTCTGCATAAAAACTGCTAACCCTGTAGTTAAGATCTTGACAAACATGTTCTGCAATGTCATTCTTGTTAGAGAACGACCGATATGGGCTTTCTCATGGCTGATGCCAATACACATTGTTTAGAATACAGAGCCACCAATGGCCGATAAGCTCTGCCAATATTTTTGGGCCGATATGCTGGGCCGATTGATTATTTTGGCCAAATTATGTAATTTAAAATTTACTTCAAACTCCCCAAACCCTTTTTTACCACAAACCTATGAGAGTTCCGTTTTCTCGAGCTAGCTCTTCGTATTGAAGTGTTAATATCAAGATTTGTGTTTAATTTTTGGGCAGCAGATTGACCAAAATAAAATATTAGCCTATAGAGGACCTTTAAGGCTGATAGTCAATGGGCTAAAAAAGTCCAAATCGGCCCTATACATCGGTCTAGTTTGTCTGTTTATATTTTTTTCAATTCTTCTGGACAAGTTTGAAATGGGAAAAAATGGGAATCCTATTACTGAAACACAAATCTAATTGCAATGTTTGAAAAATGACATGATATTTTTCCCAAATCATTAGTATCAATACTTGCTTAAATGAGTGTCTAGTTTCGATACTAGTTTTAGTATCAATTAGTATCTACTGTTTGATACTTCTGACAACCCTAAATTAGAGTAGTGTATGAGTAAGTTGTAACATGAGCCTTGCAGTAAGAGCAATGTGGAGCTTTGGAGTCCAGTTTGTGGGTGGAAGAAGACAAACACCTTCTGACTGTGGTTGCCATGGAAACTCGTCACTCGGAGTTCTGGTTGCAGCTCAGTGTAGCTCCTCTTTCTCTGCCATTATCCTGCTACAGCTCTATTCAGGGATCTGAGGCTATTTATACAGCACAGGCCTATGAAGACACAGGCTAACTCTGTGTCTCATGTGCTGCCACTCAGGCATTTCTGTCGCTAATGACAACTAGTGATGTGATGTTCGTAAACAAGTCGGCTCTTTTGAACGGTTCCTTAACATGAATGGTTGGAACTGGATCTCATTTTTTAAAAGAAGCAAATCTTCTTTCTAATATGTATGCATTTTTATACTGATTAACACTGAACCAACATAAGAATCAGCTCAGAAGCAGAGTAAGCAACAAGAGTGAGCTTTTTGCACAGAAAAACATATTTTGCATAATAACAGTTACATTTTTTAATTATTATTATTGTAGTCCAAAAGATTTGGATCCCATAAAAGAGTTGAAAGTCCCATCACTAATGACAACCAAACTGCAGCTCGTAGATTATTTTTTAAATAAAAAGACATTATTTTAAACGTTTCTGTGTTAACTGTCAAACGAAACCTCTTGTATTCTTAAAACAAAGGCATAAAGTCAGTGATTTTTCTGCAGATAAATTCATTTTACAGACCATTCAACAGGAGAGGGTCTCCACAGGCCAAGGCAGATGTGGCTTCATAGTAGTCCTAGTAGCACTCGTAGTAGTAATCGTCATTGTAGTAGTTGCTGTAGTAGTCACTGTAGTAGTCATAGTCGCTGTAGTAGTCGTAGTCATAATAGGGCGCATATTTATTAGTTTGGATTACTCCATTCAAATTCTCTGCCTCACAGGTTCAGCTTTTTGTAGTGGTCGCTACAGTAGTTGCTGCAGTAGTCGCTGCAGTAGTGTTGTAGCCGATGTTGTAGCCGATGTTGTAGCCGATGTTGTAGCCGATGTTGTAGCCGATGTTGTAGCCGATGTTGTAGCCGATGTTGTAGCCGATGTTGTAGCCGATGTTGTAGCCGATGTTGTAGCCGATGTTGTAGCCGATGTTGTAGCCGATGTTGTAGCCGATGTTGTAGCCGATGTTGTAGCCGATGTTGTAGCCGATGTTGTAGTTGTAGTCACTGTAGTTGTAATAGTCGTAGTCGTAGTCGTCGTAGTCGCTGTAGTAGTAACAAAAACTCATACTGATCAAATAAAGAAATCAACATTTTCAATTTGAGTGTATTTATTTTCAGCTAAAAGCTCAAAAAGGCACAAGGCAGCCTGGGTCAAAGTTTAGGGGTTAACACTGCACAGCAGTACAATCTGACTGTGGCCCATCATTTATTTTCAGGGGCAGGCCTTCAGCTTCACATGCATATTAATTAACCATGTAGTGTGCATTAATTAATCAGATGAATGTAGTCATGCTAAATAACATCATTACAAACTATGTACGCGTCGGCCAATTCATCATCTCCAAATCCTCACACAGTATTTTTCAACCTTTCTCAAGCTGCGGCACACTTTTGCTGTTAAAAAGATGCCCCAGTACACCATACAGTAAAACCTTTTCAAATGATTTGAGAAAAAAAATGTAACATTATGGTTCAGAAAAATGAACAATAAAAATCATGAGTGCTATTAAACAAAAACTGTTTATTCCTCCAAAATCTGAACTTCTCCACATCCTGTTATTGCTGACAAATGACTGGATGAAAACTGGCCTGCATGGCTAACTCTGGCACATTAACATGCTGGACTAATGCATGTTAATTGATGTGCACTGTCCCATATTTAATAAAATAAACATAAACATAAACATAGAATATGTTCCTTAAAAAAAACACAAACTGATCACTGACAAATTGAAATTAATTGATCATGAGCTCATGATTAACCAACTACAAATGAAATGGTTTTGAATGGTGAGCTGCTGATTTGACAGTGTGATCTACAGAGAAACAAAGCGTAGGCCTTTCACTTTCGTGGATGAATCAAACAGCAGAGGTAATATAGCGGTAGTGATGGAGTGTTGGGAAGTTTTCAGCCGTGCCCTCAGCACCCTGGTGTGATGACTGCTCCTTGTTTGGTGTGAGAAACATGGCACAGACCAGCCTGCTCCCCTCTCATGTGTCCAGGCTCTAGACAGAGCTGTTGACCAATGCTCTTCAGTCTAGAGCCAAATGATTTAGTAAAAAAAGCCAATTGTGATTTTTCTGCCAAACATTGCCATTGCTTTTAATAATAGGTTTCTGTTTTTTTTTTCTGTTTTGTTCACATTTTAAAACATGTCCAGAAGAATTGACAAAAAGACTGAAATATGAAAAGCCAAATTAACACAAGAATCACATTTCAGAAAATATTGCACACCGGGCTGTCTTAGTGGAACACATTTTTTATGAATCAACTCATCTTTTTATTACAACAATGAGGATTTACATGAATCACAGCAGGCAGGAGAATACATGGAGTGAGTTAGCTAGAGTTTGGGGAGTGACTGGACAGTTTAATCTGCCTACAGTTTACTTCTCTGTGCACATTGTAGATTCTATTCATTTTAACAGCGCCACACCACACACCATTTTAGTCGACTGACTATTGATACTTTGCAGGTGATATCATCAATATTTCCTGGTGGTGTGATGCTAACTGAGGCACCACTCTGTCTGAAGCTGTGTTCCTCAAGTTACACTTTGTTTTAACACAATCTGACCATTAAGAATATCGGTTGGCCGATATTTGGAGTTTTTAGAGCATTGGCCATAAATCTCCTCCATAGGCCAATATTTTGTTTTGGTCAAGGTAGTCCCTAAAAAAATTAACAGAAAGCTTTATATTAACACTTAAATGCAAAGAGATAGCTGCACAAAACACAGCTCTCATAGGTTTGTGGTAAAAAAAGGGGTTTGGGGGGAGTTTATAGTAAATAAAAATTCTATAATTTGACAAAAAGAATCAAAATTGTCCCAGCATATCAGCAGATCTTATCTTATCGATTGCTTTGTATTCTAAACAATCTGCATCGGTCATGGAAAAACCCATATTGCTCAATCTGTATTAAGAAATGACTTAGTAGAAACTACATCAGGTGAGCTTATTTGTACTGTTTAACAAATCTCTCAAATAAAATTACAGTCACAAACTAGCTAGCATTAGCAGCATTAACAGTTTTCAGTTAGTCACTCTCAACAGGACCATGAATGCTTGTACTGATCACAGGTTCCTACAAAATGTGTTGTTTAAATCCATTCTGTATTTTTCTGGAGTTTTCAGACTTAGATCTTAAAATTTATTTGGCAGTGTTTGCTAGTGTGTGTACTGTGTCACCATGGTAACTGTTGAACATTCCTCCATAGACATACATGCAGCACACCCCCAGCGTGATGTCACTGCAAAGCATCAATAGCCCTAATTAATTCAATACTGAAGGTCATATTTATTTTGTTTGTAAAAAGACAAAAGAAAATTGAATAGAAAATTGAGATTGATCAATATTTTGTTCCATATGGCCCAGCCCTAGAGGAATGACAGGTACATTACATGATAAAATCTGTGAAGGGCACAGCGCTAACACCAGCAGTACAGATCAGCTGATTATGCAACTCCAACACACAATCCAGACAGTGGACCAGAGGACGTTATATTATTATGGATAAAGGTCTTTCTGAAGCCAACACTAATCTGGTTTACAAACAGTTCACTCTAAAAATGTACATCATAATCATGATTAGGATTTTTGCCATAATCTAGTAGCCTTAGAATCAAACAACAAATGATAAGGGTAAACACTTATCTGTTTGGGAAATTCACCGTCATCATCGATCATAGAAAAATCAGGCCCTGCCAACTAATATTCAGACTTACATCTCCCCATTGACGCAAATTTAGCTAATTGTTGTTAGCTTTACAGTCACGGTTTGTGAAAAATGCTAATAAACTCACCGAGGGGGAATAATTAGGATGCTCAAAATGCATAAGGTAAGTGAGAAATAATTTTGAACTGCTGCAAAACATGTCTGTTTTCACGTTTTTAAAAACAGTAAAAATCAGGTACAGTGCCCTTAAGTTCACATAAACAGCAGCATGCAGTAAAGGGCTCATCTGCAGAAGTTGTGTAGAGCACTTGGGTTCGCACCTCACAGCCAGGCCTGTGACACGAGTTCTTGTCCCAGGCGACACTCGTACGGTTGGAGGGCTGTGACACGAGCTCCCGTCCCAGACTACACTTGTATGGTTGGAGGCCTTTACCAAGCTCCCGTCCAAGGTTACACTTGTATAGCTGGAAGCCTGTGACGCAAGCTCCTGTCCCAGGCTACACTCGTGGAGGCTCCACACCCAGAGCGGGCCAACCGGACGGGCCTGTTTACGCTCAGTGGCTGCACAAACACTGTCACAGCCCAAGCTAACTTCACTACTCAAGAATAGCAACATCCAACTTACAATGCATGCAGCCATTTCTTGTACATCTGAACAAATGAGCTAGCTACACACATGATCCTAGCAAGGAAAGAATATGAAAATGCCAAGTTAGTTCCAAGTCTTGGTAAGTTATTTGTCCTCACTTCAGTTTAGTCATAAAATTAGATGCTTCACTTTGTTTCACCTTTATTCAATATTAAATGTTCTGTACCTGATTTTTTCCCATGCATTTCAGCAAAATATGTCTTGGCCCAGTACAGATATATTGCATTGTATCTTGAGGTAAAAATATGTCCTCTGCGTGTGCGTCTGCATCCAATTATAAATCGTTTTATTAGTGTACATTAGCATGCTAGTTGTTGTTAGCTTCACTGTGACGGCAAAACTCTGCTCATAGTGAAAAGCACTCATAAACTCATTGCAGTGAATAATTAAGATGCTCTGAATGCATTAGGTAAGTGAGGAATAACTTTGGGCAAACGGTATAAAATGAACTATTTCAGTTTTTTACATGAAGTAAAAATCAAGTATAGCACCTTTAAGAATGCAAGGACTCCAAGTGACTGGTGTGACCAGGATGGGAAAAAACAAGCCAGTACTCAAGGGTAGTGATGGATAATATTGAAAAAAACTCTCTCCATCATGAGATATTTCGATAATCAAACAGAAATGTGCTAAAAAGTGTCTTTAACAGTAGTTCAGGTAAAAAATTTGAAAGTAAAACTATAAAACTTAAGATATGTTCAGAACAACATTCACAATATTGTTGATAATTGTTGATATATTGGCCCTTGTACTAAAGATAACATTTCAATAGTAAACTGGTTACCTTAGATTCTCATATGAGCAGACATACACAGAACAGGAGCAGAGTCAAATGTAAGTAACTAAACCACTATTACTGTTTGTACAGCACTAGGCCTTGAACCAAAATATGGAGAGAATTAGGTGTGAACTGAACTTTTTTTGTCATTTTGTGTTTTTATCTGGGGTATCAAAAATGGCATTGTAATTTTCTAAGTTTGACATCTTATATAGTAACAAAGTACTCTTGTTTTTTGAGAAAAAAAAAAAAAAAAAAAGCACACCAAAGCACAGCAGTCCCCAGCATGCTAGCTAGCACCTAGTATGCAATATTTACCGCGCATTCTGCAAACGCAGACGTAACGGTCCGCATTCACTCCCATGGTCCAGAGTGGAGCAGGTAGCTAGGTCAGTCACAATAATTATTATATCAACTTATGGTTCAATACCTGTTCACCTGTTCAGACTGTCCTACCTCTTATAACCAAGCACACATCTTTTATCAATCAGTTTTTTGTTATATTTTTTATTGTATTTATATGTTTTATCTTATTTTATCTTGTTCAGTGTCCTTGGGTGCTTTGAAAGGCGCTTATAAATAAAATGCATTATTATTATTATTATTATTAATATATGACCGAATAATCATATTTTTTTCAGGCTCAGTAATTATCACATGTAGGGCTACAACTAGCCATTAGTTTAATAGTCGCGGGTTTTTTTGGGTTTTTTTTATTAGTTGACTAGTTCAATTGTACATTTTGATTTTCAAAACAATTTTTTAACCAAATAGATGATGATGACAGAAAATGTGGTGACTGAAGTAGAGATCGACCAATATGGGTTTTTTCATGGCTATATCCCTTCTCCCGCGTCGAGGAGCTGGTACAAAGCGATTTCACTGAAATACATTTCCTTCAGACGTAAAAGAAGCCCTTATATGTAAACATGTATCCTCTGCTCTTTCTGGCTCTGACCCAGGGCTGCTCTGTGTGTACTGCTGGAGCAGGGGGCGGAGTCGGGGCTGAGAGTGAGTGCTATGATGGAGAAAACCTTGAAGGAAAAGCAGCTGAATCAGTGGAATTATCGAAATCATCATTGTGACCTCATAATTGCCATTATTGGCAAATAATTATCCTGACCAATATTATTCTGAATCCCTACAAAATAGTGCAAATATTGGCCCAATATATCGGCTAACTGACATTTCTAAACAGAGAATATTTATGAAATTATTGATGAAAGTTTGAAATTGATTACGATCATCAAAACGCAATCAGGATTATTTTTTATAGTTGAGGGTTTTTTTTTGACAATTAGTCAATTAGTCGTTGCAGCCCTAATCGCATAAATTTTTCTCTGCACTAGTTGGGACAGTTTAGCAGTATATATAAGCCTATAAAGCATAGTGATAGTTGGCTGAAATATTAACATTTGTAACATAGATATTAGAACCAACTTAAGTGTGCAATTTACTCACATTTTTACAATATAGTTCACTTAAAAGGTTCATTGAGATTCTCCTGATTTGGGGTTATTGTCTCAGTGGTATCAAGTAGTTTGAATATGATCAATCATTGTGCTATTGTGAGCAGTCTACAGGTAGCATGTGTACGCTGAAGGCTGACTGTTCCTGTTGCTAGGCCCCTCTTACTCCCGTCTTCTCCAGCTCTTCTTCTGCCTAGCGACTGCTCGGAGGACGCTTCCCTCTTCGCCACACTGGGCATGTGCAGCAGATCCTGATGACTCATGCTCCGCACAGCCAATCGAAGCCCTGCTCTGCTCTCTCTGGCCTGCCCGTTCCATAGCCACAGCAGAGGTAGGTCCTGGGAATCTCCGCTCTCATCCGGGCTCTCTCCTTTTCCAGGCTCAGGAGTTTGAGTTAACAGCTGATTTGGGAAAAACATCAAATCTTTGCGTTCTATGCTTTTTTTTGTATTGCAGGCTTTGATTTGCAATTTGTTTCCAGATTTCGTTTGCAATAGTTGTACATAATGAAAAAAAAAGTTAACTTGTTATTCTGTAGTAGGGTTGTCAAAAGTACCCAAAGTCAGATACTAATCAATAATAAACCTAAGATTGAAACTCATTACTCATTTGAGCAGGTATTTGAGCAGCTTTAGAATGATCTTGAGCTGTATCAGAACAAGTGTAAGACCACATAGAATAGACTAGTATACACCCATCGCCACTATTTATTTATATGATTGGGACAATGCATGTTAATGGGCAGACATGATACAACACGAATGTAAACACATCGGATTATAGCCAAAGGCTAATTTCCATCCGTTGTTCCAAAGGGCTGGGATCACAAGCTATGGAACCTATCTCGACAACTGAGGGATTAAACAGATATAAGGCAACATGGTAAAAGAAAGTACTGCTTAATGTTGAAAATCACATGCTATTGTCTAAATAAAAGAGTGTTTTTTACTATCATCATGGTATCGGTATTGAGTATAGAGTTTATTCCTTAGTATCAAAACTGAGTTTGAAATTTTAGTATCGTGACAATGCTATTTTGTAGATGTACCATTTTTTTCTAATTTTGCATATTGTTTAACAACCAAAAAGCTGCCAAAAGTCACATTTTGTTGTGAGTAGGACTGTCACGGTAACTGCAATATTATCAATCAATCCAATGATCAATCACACCACACAAGGGCTCAAGTGACCGCCTTAACAGCATTTTGCATTTTAATGAGGCTCCACACACATGCCTGGAATTATTTTAATACTCAACTATGAACCAATTCATATTTACGCGGCTCTAAGCTGCGGAGACGCTGGCAATATGTATCGGAGGACAGTGGTGAGAGAGGAAAGGGGCCTCCGCCCCTTTAAGAAAAAGTGTCGGTGCTAAAGCTAAATGTTAGCACGCCCCTTCAGTCAGAGGGCTTGAATTTCGAGCAGACAGAGGTTTACAGTGGGTGTATGGGCTTTATGTGTTACTTACTGGGAGCGGCAGACTTGAATTTAAATCCACTCATCAGGCAGCGCTAAAACCACACTCAGCACTCGATAACCTGAGCTGACAAGTGTCCTCAAGCGCTCCGTCCCACATGAGTTTAGTGCAGGACAGTGTTATAACATTACAATAATATATCCTCGTAACTGGTCATTTAGTGAACCAATAATGCTTTTTCTGATGCATGCAGCAGAAAAAGCATTATTGGTTGTTGTTTCGGATTGGTTGTTGTTTCGGTGTTTGTCACTCATGCTGGGCTGTTTTATATAGCTAATTTTCATGTACAACCCCAATTTACATCTATTATAATGGGTCGAATAGGTCACACACACAATGCAGTGCTGAGGCACGTAAAGTTATCAAAAATTCTTTGACCACAACAGTTCTAAATATGAGCTTCAATAAATACATTTACAGAAAATATTACAAAAATATTGTTGGAATAGTCTAAAAGAAAAAAAGACTTGTCAATATGGTCTACTGCTAGTTCACAAGATGGTGAAGATTAAAATCTGAACAGCTAAACTAATACAAGAGTCATTGCATTTGAGAATGATACCGCAGGAGCATTACAATCACTGTTAAGGGCACCATGATAAAGCTAAAGAACCACAACTTGCTAGTCGTATTTCTGAGTGTGCAGCTGTAATCGGGATGCAGGGGTCAAAGGTCAGACTGGGAGGTGGCTCTCAATCAGACAGGTCCAAAGGAGAGCCAACACGTGACTACAACTGATAAAAGCCAACTCTCATTCATCACTACGGTAACAGTAACCATGGATTCATTGTTCAACTCATTAAAAATTCTCATCTACAGAGTCCAATTCTCTTTTCTTAACTTCTTTCTTTTTAAGAGAAGGAATAAACATGACAAAGGAACAAAGGTATAGGAACTACTATTGGTAATGGCCATAATACACAACTATAAATAGATTCAAGCACATCCATTTCCTTCCCTATTCTGTTGCGCATTAAGGTTCATCTTACACATGTAGGCTTACTTTTGCTCCCATCACTCATGCCATCCTACGCCTTTCTGGGTATGGCCAATGCTGATATTTATCGCAAGTATGTCTGTGAAACTTGTTGCTAAGTAGCTTCACTTAGCTGTAGTGTAACGTGTCAGTTATTATTAAATATATTTATAATAGCTACCAACATGCTTTCAAATTGTGTTATAGTGTCCTTTGATTTTTGTTGTTTCGGTTTTATTAAAAAGCAGTTGACACCATTCCAGGTGACAGGTCAGATCTGAGGAGAGTGAGCTCAAGTGTGCCCTGGAATGGCGTTCCTGTCTCAGCAGAGGGACAGCCAATTTTGTCTGGTAATGTTAAAAACGTTGAATAAACTGTGCATTCAATCAGGTATCACAATGATAACAATATTACAAAGGACATGGCCTAGTCCAATTTAAACCAATGTATCCAAATGCACGTAAACCCGCACGTAAACCCGCACGTAAACCCGCACGTAAACCCGCACGTAAGGCTGAGGTGTTGTGAATTGAATCTCAAAGATCCCAATAACACATCTGGAGAAGCCGATACTTACTTGGATACCTGCTGCATGTAGATACATGTTTGGATGTTTATTCACTTGTTTAAGATCAGCAGCGATGACAAACTACAGCCTCTCCATCAAGCACCCACCGAGCATGTGTTCTTTTGTTTTGGTCCGCTACATTAAAGTAAAAATGAACTTTACCGGAGCTTCAGTGAGTTTATTTGTGCTGTGGAGAGCAAATGTCTGTCTTGTTTAGCACACTTGGATTTCCCTGTGCATGTAAACGTAGAGAGTGACAGCACAGCAGAGCAGTGTAGAGACAGGTGAGGGACCACACTGCTCCTCATTTCCTTCTTCCTCCCTGCATTTCCTCTGGCTCGGGCCGCTCCGATGAACAAACATCCAGATAAAGCCCATGTCTCAAGCAGACCCATCCGTTTCTACTGTTCTGCAGACTTTACTTGGGGTCTGAGCTGGCCCAACACACGCTGATGAGACGAGATGAGTTTAGGATATTGTCCATTCTAGGGAAATGTCATCACACTCAAATGGACCAAGTGTGATTTTATTTGAGCTGATCATAGCAACCATTTGTTTAGTTATAGTTTGGCAATAGTGGCGCAGAAAAAAATGCATTGCAATAATGATAAGATGATTAGATTATGTTTAAACAGTGGAACTCTGTTCAGGGTGCACATTGTATATAACACACAGAGCATTAATATAAGAGAAGACTGAAATATGAACAGTATCATGTATAAGAAAACTATTAAAAACGTTTGGGTATAAAGTAGGGCCCGACTGATTATGAGGGGCGTTGGGGGAGCATATAACAGCCAATATATTTAGTGATGTAAAAATTCACTGTAAATCTTCAACTAAACTATCATAAAATTTAGGTTCAGTGATCTTAGAGTTTAAGTTGTTTGGGGTTTTTTTTGGCTACATTTACTGTTATTCTGCCTCTTTACCATCATATTGAAGAACACTAGGCAGGTCTAATAGTATTTTTGAATAATTTTAGCTAATTAGGATGCTCAGAATGCATAAGGTAAGTGAGGAATAACTCTGTGGACCACTGTAAACAGTTTAAAATGAACTAGAAAGCAAAACATCATATCTGGGATTATTAAAAGAAACTGAGATAATGATATATTTATCATTATCATCCACATGTGTATCTTAAAATCATAAGTATAATTTGGTCCTGATTTCAAAAGTAGATTTTTACTGTTGATATAGTCTATTTTTCAGTGTCCCCTAAAGCATTGCCATGATGGCTAAACTAAACTGTGCTGTCTGCTCCAGCCGCAGTGGGGCCGACCCACGTTAAGCCCGGCTACTATCAAGTGCCAGGCTGTGCATGGAGCAGTCTTTCAACATAAGGCTGTTTGTTCTGCACAAAATCTGTTTCAAACCTCTGCTGCTACGCAACTCACGTTTCCTTTAGTCTAAGTAAGAGGTAGGAGGAAAAGTGCAGCAATATGATGTGTCACTGTTTTTGATATAGCAGTTACAAACTTAAACCCAAAACCAGAGGTCAATATCAAAATATTGATATATCGTGATACTAAATTTGGTGATACAGTATCGTTATCGTGGGCTGCCGTATTGATATATCGCCAAGAGTATTTTTTGGTATCTCATAGACATTTTTTGTGACTGCACTACAATTTTGTTGCTTATTTAGTGGAAGGAAATTCACTTGATTAAAATAGACGTATTTCATATTAACTTTGCACAGGAAGTAGTTTAACAAAGAAATATTGTTGCTAAAATGTATTTGGTTCTTAAAAAATAGCAATATATCACAGAGTATCATGTACAATATATCAATTATCACATTGTGACAATATTGTATCATGAGCCGTGTATCCTGTATTGTATCCAATCATGAGGGACCCTGTGATTCCCAGCCCTATGGTAGAGTAGCCAAAAATATTGCTATCGTTACCTCAAAATAATATTACTCAAGTAGAAGTATAAAATAGTGGACCAAGAACTGATTCAAGAAAGAGTAAAAAAGTATTTGGGGAAAGTACTACTCAGGTAAGAGCAACTTAAACAGTAACAACTTAAACATAACATAACATCTGATTTATAATTTAAAGTTAATGAAATTGGAAAGACAAAAGATTAAATAATGCACAAAATCTGGCACAAAGGATAGACACAAAAATGAGACACACTAAATCATATGTGAAGAAGCAGTGCAAGAAACACAAACATTCAAATCATTTCATGTTGTTGACATAAAGCTTTTGTCACTTGTAGACTAGGTATGGGGTGATACTGAAAATTGGAATCACGATTATCATGGCCAAAATAATTGTGATTAACGATAATATCACAATAAAGATTAAAGTTGCTGACCATTTGAAAATGTTATGGATATTAATACTTAAATTTTTAATGTTATGAATAAGTTCCATGTTTAAACAACTTTTATTAAATTGTACTTGTATTAGTGAAAACAATTACAAGCTACTAGTGGAGAACATTATGGATAAGTAGCTTTTTTATGTATGTTAGGGCTCACAAGATCGCAATCGAATCAAAATCACAATTTGAATGGATGCAATTAGCAAATCACAAAGGCTACCATTTTTGAAGTACAATAATTTTCTCCACAAACAAAAAACTCTCCTGTGTTATTCTGCATAAAAACTGGTAAGCCTGTAGTTTAGATCTGTACAAACATGTTCTGAAATGTGATTCTTGTGATTAGTTTGTCAGTTCAGATTTGAGTCTTTTTGTCAACTCTTCTGGAAGTGTTTAAAATGTGAACTTTGAACAGAATGTTATAATGAAAACATAAATGGCAAATTGAATCTCAACTACAATACAGTCCAGTAATCTGCTGGACTGGACAGACCCTTGCGGAGTTGTAACCATTAACCTTGTAGTCAGTGGGCTGGACTGGGCCTGTGTGTGCGCAAGCATTATATGTGACTAAGGTGTAGGGTTGTCAAAAGAAAAAAAAAATTGAAAATCGTATACTAATCGATACTAAAACTAGCATCAAAACTAGATACTTATTTGAGAAATAGTTACATTTACAGGAGCAGAACGAACCTTTCCTAAATAGCTTTAGAATGATCTTGAGCTTTATCAAAACAGGTATAAGACACATAGACTACTATACGCCCATGGACCACTATGGAACCTACCTGGACGACTGAGGGATTATACAGATATAAGGCCACACAATATAAAAGAAAGCACTATGATTTAATGTTGAAGATCACATTCTATTGTCTAAATAAAGAGGGTTTTTTTTATTATCATCATGGTATCGGAATCAGTATTGACTATCGAGTCTATTCCTTAGTGGTAGTAGTAGTAGTAGTAGTAGTAAAATTTCAAACCTGAGGCATAGGTATAATGTGGAGTGCAGGAGGGGACCGGAGCGGGGGGACTGGCGCGGAGCGGGGGGACTGGCACAGAGCAGGGGGACTGGAGCGGAGCAGGGGGACTGGAGCGGAGCAGGGGGACTGGAGCGGAGCAGGGGGACTGGAGCGGAGCAGGGCAACTGGAGCGGAGCAGGGGGACTGGAGCGGAGCAGGGGGACTGGAGCAGACCTTTTGTGCCTGTGCAACCTTTCGCACAGAGACCCTTTGGCAGGCCTGCAGTGACCCCTCTCTCCTCACTTTGTGTGTGGATGACTGATAGCAGCAGCATACAAAGCACAGGGGGGCAGAGAGCTCAGGCCCACATGGGTCCAAAGCAAAGGACCATAATTTATGCCAATGGTTCTATTTTAAAACTCTGCTATAATGACAAACATCAGAGGCTAAGCTAACAAGACAGTACTGCATATAAACAAAAAAACAACAAATAAACAATTCACCTAAACAAGTTAGACTTGGGCCAACACACAAGAGTTTCCATTAAATACCATTTCTTTGAGGAAAAAGCATTTGTGGTAACACTATCCCTTAGGACTCAACAGTAGGGTTGTCAAAAGTATCAAAAATCAGATACTATTATCAGTGTAATAATACTGAAAAAATCCCATACACATGACACAATTTTACTTTTTGAAAAGTTTTACAGTAAACTGTATCATCACCAGTAAATACCCACATGGTAACTTAAAGAATTATTATTATTTTGTAATGATTTTTTTTTTTTTTTTCAGTATCAGTAGTACATAAGGATGCAACATTCCAAGTGACACCCAAACTTTTCTCCTGGTACTGTACCTTTTAGTGATGCCCAGCCCCATAACATTTGATTTTAGATGGTTTAATCCTGGTCTCTGAGAATTGTTACACTTCATTTATATTGTTGTATTGCTTTTTTAAGTTATTGAGCTACTGTGACGTCTCATGGAGTACTCTCCCTTCTGCATTAGTCTGTCTAAACAAGGCCCTGCCCTCCTGGTGCTACAAGCCAGTGGACTGCGCCGAGCCCAGGCTCTCCACACCTCCCTCACCTGTCAGAGGCACGTCAGGGTGAACACACCTGACAGCACCATGCTTCAACTGGAGGGCAGGAACAGGAAGCCTTTGGTAATGGCATTAGACTGTCAGTAAATCATGACAAACAAGTAAGACTACAGTCAAGCTGCTTTTTTTACAATGTGCTACTCAGAGATGGGAGAATATAACCCACAAGAACATATCAAATAGGAGGTTTTTAACAATTCTGAATGACAATACAGAGTGATTAATATCAAGTTCTGTGTGAAACGGCCCAGCTCATGCAGTTGCTAAATGCAAATACACAAGTACTTTAGTTTAGTCTTTCCACAGTCACTCCACTCACACCGCAGGTTTCTCATACCACCGTCACAGCCTCAGCATTACTCAGCTACTGCAGCTTTATGATCCAGGAACTTTGTCCAGCTCAGAGATAACGCTGATAAAGACCGAACCAGGTCTTTACAACTCTGAAGGCCCTGACTCTTAAAGCAAGAGGTCAACATCGTCTCTCAAGGGAGAATGGAATATGCTCAAAATGACCTCACAACTGTTGAGGACCTACTGTATGAACCTACACGCACACGTACACGTGCACACACATACGGACCAACGCGCGCGCGCACACACGCACGCACATGGCAGCCAAACCAGAGGGAACAAATGAGAGGTTAAACAAGAGCCGCTTACCTGTCCAGCCGAGTTTTCAATGACTTGCACCAATGGAGGCCTTGTTGACATGTTGAATGACTTTGGAATTCCAAAGAGAGAAATGAACAGTGAAACAAACACTCGTCAGTCTCTGGAGCACATTTAAAACCTTCTCTGTGGCGGTTGAATCCTCCAGCGGATGTTCCGTGCTAGCCCGCTAGCAGAATCAACAAGTAGACTGTGATCTACGGCAGAGCCCACATCAGCGGCTAGCCTGTGGCCAGCTAGCGACACTAGCTAGCAGCGAGTCCACGTCCCATGTTTGTCAGCGGCAGGAGAAGACTAAATACACGTCTGCTACTCTGAGTTCCCGTGTGGGAGAAGCCGAGCTCCGCTGGGCATGTATTATGGTCAAAGTGGAGCTCTGAGCACGGGGACGAGACGCTCGGCCTTAGCCGCTGCGGCTAGCTTCAGGAAAAGTTGGGCAGTGTTAATGGTTCTTTCCAACAAGACACGGTTCAATTAGGCTAGCATGCTAACCAAGTGAGGAAGCTAAACCCCGTCCCAAAACAACGGACACGACCAAATCTCACAAACGGACACACTGGTGCCTCCACTAACTGTCTTTACGTAGAAGTTTTTCTGAAAAGGCGCAGAAATCGCATTTTGGTCGTAAAACCAGCTCTGATCCAAACTTTTCAGGCCAAAGTTGTTCCCGGTCAGCCCTCGACCTTCCAAATCCAACAGAGCAATCCACACACAAGAAATCCGGAGCGTCTATCCAAAATGTGTCCCGTGGAGCCCACGGATCCCCCGATACAGCCCGGATCGGACTTTAGTTGGAAGTTGAGTCCCGGTGGTAATTAGCCCGTGTGGCTAACGCACGGCGCAGCTCCGAGCTGCGGTAGAGCCTGTGTGTGTGTGGCGGCCCCAGCAGGGACTCCCACAGCCCAACCCCCACTC
>KN470982.1:625-14429 GCA_000787095.1 Periophthalmodon schlosseri
TCTCATTCCTCTTTTCTCTCACTGGCCCAGGACCCTGTCAAGGCCGGTGCTTCAGAGTGTAGAGGAGGTTCTCCATCAGCACTCTCACGCCACGTCTGCTCAGGTGCAGGCCATTTTTCTTGAACAGGTCTTCTCATTTCCAGAATAGATCAAAGTTCTCAATGTAGTGCAGTCCTCTGGGTGCACACGCATTGAACAGCCATGTGTTCAGCTGAAACAGCCAGGTAAATTTGTTCATTTTCCTTCTGTCTATGTTAGGAAGAGGTCCACTTCCTTAACCTCCACTTTATCAAGCTCCTCGAATAATTTAGTGAAATCCCTTTTCAAGATTTCAGTCTGTTCCATTCTGGTGTCAACTGCACCCACATGCACAATCAGCTGTTTAACTCCTCGGTGTGTTGACAAAACTTTTGGCAGTAGTTTTGTAATCTCAGAAACAGTGTAACTGGGATAAGAGCAAGTTTGGATTCCTCTGTGGGTCACATCTCTGATAGCACCGTCTCCTAACAGCAGCGTATCTCTGACCTTGACGTCTGGCACAGATCGCCTGTCTGTCTGAGCTTTTTTGCCAACTTCATTGCTCTTGTTTTGTGACAAAAATCCATTTTCTGTTTGTATGTTAACATCTGTTTGTAAGCTGTATTTTGGGTGATGTAACTAATATTAGCATGTCTTTTACCACTTGTTGCGTTGGCTTGGCATTTTTGTCTTTACAAAGTTTTGGAAAAGACACCATATCACTCAGGTTTAAGTTGAAAGTAGCAGTTTTTTCACCCTCTTTCACTTTCACCCTCTGAAAGTAACTATGGGCTGCTTACCACTGGAAGTCACAGGGAGCAAACTGCACAGGAGAAGCAACAATCTGGGCAAACTGTGAACGCCGTATTTGTGACTGCTCAAAGAAGAGCCAAGGAGAATTATTCTTACAGCAACAAAGAAACAAAACTTAAACTGAAGAAAATGTGCGATCTACATTTCATCTTGTACATCTAGACTCTAGTCCCAGGTCTGGCGTTCTCTGCACACAGCTCCACAGTCTAAAGTTTGTAATTTACTAACCCAAATCTGTGCACTCAAACACACCGTCTGCCTCCTCTTACCATATAGTTTCACTGTGGCTTTTCCTAAATAGAATCAACACAAACATCTGAAGACTGTGCTGGTGGCCACGTGTGAGGGTGCATCATGAACATCATATTTGTAGAATTTCAAAACAGAACAGAACATCATGTTTGTAGAGTTTCAGAACAGAACATCATGTTTGTAGAGTTTCAAAACACAACAGAACATTATGTTTGTAGAGTTCCAGAATACAACAGAACATGATATTTGTAGAGGTTCAGAACAGAACATGATGTGTGTAGAGTTCCAGAACAGAACATCATGTTTGTAGAGTTTCAGAACAGAACATGATGTTTGTAGAGTTTCAGAACAGAACATCATGTTTGTAGAGTTTCAAAACAGAACAGAACATCGTGTTTGTAGAGTTTCAGAACATCTTAAACCGCTCACTGTGTTAAAATATAGAGTAAAAACAACAGAGAAGGTTCAAATCAATGGACAGGGAATTATAAGACGTGTTCACTGCAGACCTCACTGTAAAATTGGGACTAAACTCGTAATTAAACCAGGATTAAAACAGGACTAGGTTAGGACTAAACCAGGACTAAACCAGGACTAAACCAGGACGAGGTCAGGACTAAACCAGGACTAAACCAGGACTAGGTTAAGAATAAACCAGGACTAAATCAAGACTAAACCAGGACTAAACCAGGACCACACTGGGACTAAACCAGGAGGTAGGTAGAGGGAGGTCCTACCTCAGATTAGGACAGAGGGAGGTCCTACCTCAGATTAGGACAGAGTGAGGTCCTACCTCAAATTAGAACAGACGGAGGTCCTATCTGCAGATAAGGTCAGAGGGAGGTCCTACCTCAAATTAGGACAGAGGGAGGTCCTATCTGCAGATTAGGACAGAAGGAGGACCTACCTCAAATTAGGACAGAGGGAGGTCCTATCTGCAGATTAGGACAGAAGGAGGACCTACCTCAAATTAGGACAGAGGGAGGTCCTACCTGCAGATTAGGACAGAAGGAGGTCCTATCTCAGATTAGGGTAGAGGGAGGTCCTGTTACGGCACTTGGACTGGACCCGTCACACCCAGCACTCTCTTGTTGTTTGCTTAACCATGCATTTCATTAACATATACAAAAATACTGCTGTTGATCCTACCAGATTAGGACAGAGAGAGGTCCTACCTGCAGATTTGGGGGTGAACTTGTCCCTGTTTGCAGCACACACAGCCAGGAGCCTGTAGCCCAGTTCCAGGTCATATCCCAGCTGAGCCGCCACACGGCTCACCACCTGGCGGTCACAAGGTATTTATGAATGAAATTCATTCTCCATAGATATGTTTAATACCATACTGTAGAACATTCCAGCCAAAGCAATGACATCTCCATGGAAACGAGCAGGTGGCAGATACTGTTATTGTATTTATTTATGTAAAGTTCAAATCTGAATACCTTTCATAACTCATGGTGGGCCTATGAAAGATTTTATTCAAATATTAAACTTAACAATTATCATAAAAAAATATAGTTCCTTAATATTCTTTATTTTTACAGTGCAGCCTCTATTTCTGTCATATGCTCTGGTTTCTCTGGTCCTCGTTGCCTGAGGACCTCTCCGTCTGAACCATGTGATTATCCCTTTAACTATAACCTTAACGCCAAACCAAAACACTGCAGCACGAATCTCAAACTCTATTTTTAGCAATTTGACATTTTGGAGGAAGATCTACGACTATGGCCCGTCTAAGTAACCCTTGGCTAGTTTAGCTAAATGCTAATTCTAGTGTAACAAGCTACAACTTCGTCTCAGTCTGAGGACTCCAAGTGTTTTTTTCATTTTATTTAAACAAAATGAAAAAGTGAGCGGTGCCACTCAATCAAGGTTCAAAGTGCAGTGTTTTTGTAGTGTAATTATGTCTGTAAAAAAATAATATACCACTTAAAACAGAGGCACGTTTAGAAGAAGATACCACTGTAAAAAAATAATATAACACTTAAAACAGAGGCACGTTTAGAAGAAGATACCACTGTAAAAAAATAATATAACACTTAAAACAGAGGCACGTTTAGAAGAAGATACCGCTGTAAAAACAAAAGACATCACTGTAAAAACAGAAGATAGCATTGTAAAAACATAAGATAACACTGTAAAAACACAGGCATGTTCAGAAGAAGATACCGCTGTAAAACAAAGGCACGTTTAGAAGAAGATACCGCTGTAAAAACAAAAGACATCACTGTAAAAACAGAAGATAGCATTGTAAAAACATAAGATAACACTGTAAAAACACAGGCACATTTAGAAGAAGATAACACTGTAAAAACATAAGATAACACTAAAAACAGTGGCACATTAAGAAAAGGATGACTGTATAAACAAAAGATACCACTGTAAAAAACAAGATAACTCTGTAAAAACATAACACTGTAAAAACAGAGGCACATTTAGAAGAGATAACTGTAAAAACAAAATATAACACTCTAAAAACATAATATAACACTGTAAAAACACAGGCACATTTAGAAGAAGATAACACTGTAAAAGCATAAGATAACTCTGTAAAAACAGAAGATAACACTGTAAAAACACTGTCACGTTTAGAAGAGGATAACTCTGTAAAATCAGAAGATACCACTGTAAAAACAGACGATAACACTTTAAAAACAGAGGATAACACTAAAAACAGAGGCACGTTTAGAAGACGATAAGTGTAAAAACATACTATAACACTCTAAAAACACAGACGCATTTAGAAGAAGATACCACTGTAAAAACAGAAGATAACACTGTAAAAACAAAGGAAAACTCTGTAAAAACAAAGGCACATTTAGAAGAAGATAACACTGTAAAAAAAAACAGGCACATTTGCAAGAAGATACCGCTGTACAAACAGAAGATACCACTGTAAAAACAGAAGATACCACTGTAAAAACAGAATATACCACTGTGGAAAAAAGGATAACACTGTTAAAACAGAAGATAACACTGTAAAAACAGAGGATAACTCTGTGAAAACAGAGGCACATTTAGAAGAAGATAATACTGTAAAAACATAAGATAACGCTGTAAAAACAGGCATGTTTAACAGAGGATAACACTGTAAAAAAAAAACAGAAGCAGTACAGACAGGTGGCACACCATTAAAGAAAAAATATGACACTGTACAACAATCTGTATTTGTTATGTTCAGAAAACTACGGGGAGCCATTTTTGTTTGTTTTTAATGAGACAAAAAAATATCCAACAGAACCTTGTGACTTATCAATGAGGAGATAAAAAGTGATTCCTTTTTTTAAGTGTATCTCCCGCCCTGATTTGCATAAGACCGTGTACATAAAGCAATATATTATAGAGAGCACATTTACCATGAGGCATCCCATAAGGCTTTGCTCAAACAGGCGCTGGAAAGCTCTGGGGTCTCCGCACCAATCCAACAGCTCTGTGGCTGCGGTCTGGAAGTTAGCCGGGTTCTGTAAGTGCTGCAACATACAAACAAAACAAATATTCACTCACACAAATCATATTACAAACTTGAGGATTCAAGAGACATGATTTGACATACTGTGTTATCTGGTTTTCAAGTTTGTAAAACTGGTCTTTGTGTTACATTATTTAGGTTTTCTAAACAATTGCAAACAACAAGAGGTTAAAAATGGTAGCTGCTTTTGTCAAATTTAGTTAGCTGCTGTGATTTTGTTTGTAGATGATGGTGACCAATGAGTTCCTTCATTTCACGTGTCACTGAAATAAACAAATCAGACTGGACGATCATGTTTGGTTCTGATTCGAGCTACGAAGGAGGAAGTGATGACCAGACTGTATAAAATACATTAGGACATCAGTCTGGATTTGCAGATAATCAATGTTCCTAAAAGCCAAAAATCAACAGCCATGTCCTATGTTTGATCCATAGGACATCAGAAACTCCATGTTCCTCTGTATTTCAGACTCTAGAATGTGATGATGTCATACTCCAGATGGGGTCAGGGGTCAGACACAAATCTATTGATTACATTGTACTTTATCATGAAATATCCAAAAGGTAAATTCAGAAATGTTGAACCTGATCATTTCTATTATTCAGTAGACTTAAGAACTCACTGTGTTACAACACAAATCTGCATTTGAAATAGATTTCCTTATGTTCCAGCCACACTAGAGCCAGAGCTTAAGTTCATATAACTTCTCCAAGGATTCACATATAGGGACATTATACAGGTCACTGTGGGCCAATCAGAAAGGCTTTTACTGAGAATATTTCAACGACTGTGTTTCAGATTACATCACTACATTCTACAGGCCTGTCCATGGGTTTCAGAATGATGAAGAATAGGACTGTTGTCATAGCGATTACCAGCTTGGCACTACATGGCACAATTACTGAAATGAAAATGAAAAAAAACAACAAAAAAAAAACAAAAAACAAAATGAATATTTGAATGGGAACGTCTTTAAACACATGCTTGTCTCAGTGGTTCCAAAGTAGAGCACCAAACTTCTCTATAGACGCAAGTAACGCCCCTGACCAAGTTACAGGTCAGATCTGTGGAGAGAATGCATGTTTTTCAAGCTACATTTTATGCCATACTGTGGAACATTCCAGGCAAAGCAATAATATCTCAATGGAAACAAGCAGGCGGCAGACCTCCATCATAAAAGTTTCATAGTGCTCCTTTAATTTAGTCCTGGTTTGATTATACAGCTAAAACCAGAAGTTTCCATACACTATATGAAAAGACACATACACTTTTTTTTCTCACTGTCTGACATAAAATCAGACTAAACTTTTCCTGTTTTAGGTTAATTAAGATTACCAAAATAATTTCAATTTGCTCAATGCCAGAATAATGAGAGAAGGACAATTTTAGACAATTTTTTATTACTTTCTTCAAAGTCAAAAATTACATACATACGTCTGTGTAATCCCTCAGTCGTCCAGGTTTGAGCCACTATGTCTGATCCACTATGACTACTATGTCTTTGGAGACTTCTGATGGACAACAATTGAGTTAATTAGAGACACACCTGTGGATGTATTTGAAGACACACCTGAAACACACAGCTTCTTTGTGTAACATCATGGGAAAGTCAAAAGAAATCAGCCAAGACATCAGGAAGAGAATTGTGGACTTGCACAAGTCTGGTTCATCCTTGGTGCAATTTTCAGATGCCTGAAGGTGCCATGTTCATTTGTTCAAACAATTATACACAAGTATAACACCATGGGAATGTCCATCCATCATACTGCTCAGGAAGGAGACAGGTTCTGTGTCCCAGAGATGAACATGCTTTGGTCCGAAATGCGTATATAACAAAGAACAAACGCAAAAGACCCTGTGAAGATGCTGGCTAAAGCTGGTACAAGTGTGTCATTATCGACAGTGAAACAAGTACTGTACCGACATGGGCTAAAAGGCCACTCTGCAGGAAGAAGCCATTACTTCAAAAGAAACATAAAAAAGCCAGATTACAGTTTGCAAATGTACACACAAAGGCTTTCATTTTTGGATACATGTCCTGTGGCCTGACCAAACTAAAATTGAACGGTTTGGCCATAACAGGCATCATTACGTTTGGAGGAAAAAGGGGGAAGCTTGCACGCCTGAGAACACCATCCCAAGTTTGAAATATGGGGACAACATGTTTTTCTGCAGGAGGGACTGGTGCACTTCACAAAATAGATGGCATCATGAGGAAAGAACATTATGTGGAAATACTGAACATCTCAAGACATCAGCCAGAAAGTTAAAGCTTGGGCGCAAATGGGTCTTCCAAATGGACAATGACCCGAAGCATACTGCCAAACTGGTTACAAAGTGGCTTAAGGATAACAAAGGCAATGTTTTGGAGTGGCCATCACAAAGCCCTGATCTTAATCATATTGAAAATGTATGGGCAGACTTGAAAAGGCATGTGCGAGCAAGGCGGCCTACAAACTTGGCTCAGTTACACCAGTTCTGTTAGGAGGAATGGGCCAAAATTCTCACTATTGTGAAACCCAATGTTTGACCCAAGTCACACAGTCTAAAGGCAATGGTACCAAATACTAATGAATGTATGTATGTAAACTTCTGACATTGAAGAAAGTCATGAAAAATTATATTAAAAATATTACTACTACTACTATTGCTACTACTCTGCTTTGGGTAATAAACCAATATTCCGTTTACAGTGTAGTTGTTATAATTATTGTGGAACCTAGTTGTGTTATATTCATATATTTGTTAAATGTTCTTGTAATCTAACTGGCTCTGGGCACAACAGTACCAGCTAGTTCCATGAGAGGGACAGCCAGACCGACCATTTCCGGTGTAATGTAAAGTCTATGAGGTTTTTGCAGAGTCGCGCTAAAATCACTAAATCCTGACAGATCAGGCAGTGGACAGGGAGCTGCGGGTGGGTTAGGCTTCAGGGGTCAGAGGTTAGGGGATTAGGGTCAGGGAGTGGACAGGGAGCTGCAGGTGTCACTGACAACATGTTAAACACACGAGGAAAACTTAATCGGAGGATACTTCTGCGTTTACAACAGAAGTGTTTTGTTGTTATGTTACATTTAACGTTTTAATAGAAGTTAGTATTAGCATTAGCATTAGCATTGACACACAAAAACATACCTTACTGGAAACGGTCGAGCAGACTATCCCTGTGATTGGAACTAACCGACTACGGTTGTGCACAGAGCCAATTGGTACAGTACATGTGTTTAGTCCTAAAAATAGTTTTAGTCAGTTAAAATTGTATTTTATTTCATATACTGAAATATTAGATCAGTCAACACCTCTCCAAATGCACCTTTTGAATGTAAATCAAACTGTCGGCTGTGTGACGTCAGCCCAATGGAGGACACACGGTCCAGTGACGTGTGACTACAGCTCTGACCAAACAAAGAACCCAATGAGACACCAACAAAGCCCTGGCACAGATACGGCACAGATGTTCAACCCAGACACAGCCAAAAACACCAATCAAAACCAAAACCAGGGTCAAAACAGGGCTAAAACAGAACAATAACAGGGCCAAAAAACAACATTGAAACAGGGGCAGAACCAGGGGCAAAAACTGGGATAAACCCGGACTAAACCAGGGCCAAAAAAGCAGTTTTGGTTTCAGTATTATCCTTTATCTTCTATATTTACATCAAACTTCAAAATGTGTTGTCATGACAGCGTCCCCATAACGTTACCTGGTGGTGTCAGTGGCTGTTTCCAGATACATCTGTTTAATGCAATACTATGGGACATCCCAGGCCAAGCAATAACATCCCCATAGAGACAAGTTGCTTTCAAATAACATTATCTAGGAATGTAATAACACAGTTTAACTTATTAATTTATGTTCAATCCCAAATCATGATTAAGGTTATATTATAATAATATATCATTATAATCAAACATCTGTTTCTGTGTGTGATTTGTTGTCTTAATGATTTGAGCGGGTCTGGGTCAAAGACAGCAGATAAAGAGGGAATTGTTCAGGTTTTGCGGGTCCAGACTGAATAGACACTTTTCTTAAACTGGTAACATTTACAAAGATCGTCCTTTTGATACTTTTCAGAGTCTAGAATGTGATGATGTCATACTCCCTGAAGGTTTTTTTTTTCCCTATTATTAACATTGTACTTTGCCATAGTACATGGCAAAGCACAGTATATCAGTATATTTATGAATGTTTAACATAATTATTTCTATCATTGTCTAGACCTCATTAACAACACAAATCTGCATTTTAACAGGGCTGCAGATGATCATTTGGTTGACAAAAAAGGGGGCGTGGCAAAAGCTCTCAAAAGTATTTATGCAGAAAAAAGTACAAGGAAAAATGTATTTATATAAAGACAGATTAAACTTCCCCTCCTTGAACCGCCACCTTAACGTGGTGGAGGGATATGAGCACCCGAATGATCCTGGGACCTATGTTGTTGGGGGTTTCATGCCCCGGTAGGGTCACCCATGGCAAACAGGTCCTGGGGGATGGGTCAGACCAAAAGCGGTTCAAAAGCTTTCCATGAGGAATATACCAACGAGGCTATATATGCCGCCCAGACCGGCGCTCGACAGCGAGTGCCTGGTGGCCGAGCCTTTCTCCACGGGGCCCGGTCGGGCACAGCCCAAAGGAGCGACGTGGAGCCATCCTCCCGTGGACCCACCACCTGCGGGAGGATCCGTGAGGGGCCAGTGCAGAGAAATCTGGGCGGCAGTCGAAGGCGGTGACCTCCACGACCAGATCTCCGGACATGGAGACTGGCTCTGGGGAGATGGAATGTCACCTCACTGGGGAAGAAGGCGCCTGAGCTTTGCGGGAGGTTGAGTGTTACCAACTAGATATAATCGGCCTCACCTCTACACATACCTTGGGCTCTGGAACCCAACTCCTTGAGAGGGGCTAGACTTTCCATTTCTCGGGCGTTGCCTGCGGGGAGCGGCGGCAAGCTGGTGTGGGCTTGCTTATTGCCCCACAGCCACATGTTGGAGTTCACCCCGGTGAACGAGAGGGTCGCGTCCCTGCACCTTTGGGTCAGAGACAGGTCTCTCACTGTTGTGTCAGCCTACGGGCCGAACAGCACCCGGCCTTCTTGGGGTCCCTGGGAGGGGTACTAGACAGTGCACCGAGCGGGGACTCCGTTATTCTCCCGGGGGACTTCAATGCCCATGAGGGGTGTGATCAGGAAGAATGGCCTCCCTGATCTGAACCCGAGTGGTGTTCTGTTATTGGACTTCTGTGCTAGTCACAGTCCATAACGAACACCATGTTCGAGGCACAAGGGTGTCCATCAGTGCACGTGGCATTGAGCCTTTATAAACCTGTTGTCGTATTTATGTTTTTAGCATTCATAAATCGGTGGTCATAGTTATGTTTTGAGCTCTTATAAACTTGTTGTCATCATGGTTTTGTACCTGTTTAATGCAGAGCAGGCGATTGTTGGTCTGCTGGATGTGGCGGTCCATGGAGGAGAGAGAGTTCATTATGGCGCCCTCTACAGGCTTCACCTTTCAGGCATCAAACCAGAGAGCTGCACCTGGAACACAGCACAGATCTAAATGAGTTAAAACTATTTTAGCCACAGCACTCACACACCACAGTCATACTAGGTAATGTGGGTGAAGTGTCTTGCCTAAGGACACAACAACAGCAGAGCCACCATTACAGCTAATCTTAAAAGTGATTTCAGTTTCTCATGTTACTCAAGTAAACTGAATAAATGTAACTCAACATTCTATTTCTACCCTTTTCTCTTCTTGTCCTCTCCTCTCTCATCTTTATTTATTTAAGTCTCTGTCCTGTAGATGTCTCCCTTCTTTATGAGCCAGTACAAATGCATCTCCTCTCTTCACCTCCTCTCTTCTCTCCCTCTTTCTCCTCCTGTCTTCACCTCCTCTCCTTTCCCCGTCTTTCTCCTCCTCTCTTCTGCTCTTCTCTTCTCTTCCTCTCTTCACCTCCTCTCTTCTCTCCCTCTTTCTCCTCCTGTCTTCACCTCCTCTCCTTTCCCCGTCTTTCTCCTCCTCTCTTCTGCTCTTCTCTTCTCTTCCTCTCTTCACCTCCTCTCTTTTCCTCCTCTCCTCTCTTTACCTTTTATTTTAAATCCTGTATTTACATCTCTGTCTTATAGGTGTCTCCCTCTCCCGTCTCCTCCTCTCTTCTCCTCCTCTCTTCCCCTCCTCCCTTCTCCTCCTCCTCTGTCTCGATGTGTACCACACCAGTCTGAGCTTGTACTATTGACTCTTTATCATACTGCTTGTCCTCCTCTCTTCTCCTCCTCTCTTCACCTCCTCCCTTCTCCTCCTTTTCTGTCTCTATGTGTACCACACCAGTCTGACCTTGTACTATTGACTCCTTATGATACTGCTTCTCCTCCTCTCTTCACCTCCTCCCTTCACCTCCTCCCGTCAGGCAGAGAAAGGGAGATGGGAGTTGTCTTTTAGAGCCAAAACACCTCAGAGTGGAAACAGGTCACAGTGGAACATTCAAATGAGACGAGCTGCAGACGAGAAGCTTGTCCTATTAGATACTGATAATAGTCATTTTACGACACGCGGCTCACGATACATGGCTCACGACACGCGGCTCAAGACACGCAGCTCACAACACGCGGCTCATGACATGCAAGGAGGAGAAGAGGGAGGGAGGGAGAGATGAGGAGGAAAAAGAGAGGAGGAGGAGAGGGAGGAGAAGGAGAGAGAAAGAGGAGAAGAGAGGAGGAGGAGAGAGAGAGGAGGAGGAGGAGAGAGATGAGAGAGAGGGGAGAGAGAGGAGGAGAGAGGAGAAGGAGGAGGAAAGAGGTAAATGAGTGAAAATTAAGTGTTTTATGCTGGAGGTAAAATGTCGACTGAGTGCCCGCAGAAGTGCTCCACAAACATGGAACACAACATTCAGAAGTGCTCCACAAACATGGAACACAACAATTAGAAGTGCTCCACAAACATGGAACACAACATCCAGAACTTCTCCACAAACATGGAACACAACATTCAGAACTTCTCCACAAACATGGAACACAACATCCAGAACTGCTCCACAAACATGGAACACAAACAGAAATATAAATATAAACAGAAACAGAAACGTGAATCTATCAGTGTCTGTTGTGACAGACTGGTTTCACAACAACTATAATAAAAATAGAATCCATATTAAAACTGAGCTGAGATAGGACAGAACTCTCAGATGGAGTTTGCAGATGTGTTAACCTGGTTTAGTCTTGGTTTAGTCTTGGTTTAGTCTTGGTTTAGTCTTGGTTTAGTCTTGGTTTAGTCTTGGTTTAGTCTTGGTTTAGTCTTGGTTTAGTCTTGGTTTAGTCTTGGTTTAGTCTTGGTTTAGTCTTGGTTTAGTCTTGGTTTAGTCTTGGTTTAGTCTTGGTTTAGTCTTGGTTTAGTCTTGGTTTAGTCTTGGTTTAGTCTTGGTTTAGTCTTGGTTTAGTCTTGGTTTAGTCTTGGTTTAGTCTTGGTTTAGTCTTGGTTTAGTCTTGGTTTAGTCCTGGTTTAGTCCTGCTTTAGTCCTGGTTCAGTCCTACTTTAGTCCTGGGTTAGTCCTGGTTCAGCACCGCTTTAATCCTAGTTCTGTCCTGCTTTAGTCCTGGTTTAGTCCTGGTTTAGTCCTGCTTTAGTCCTGATTTAATCCCGGTTCAGTCGTCCTGCTTTAGTCCTGGTTCAGTCCTGCTTTCGTCCTGGTTCAGTCCTGCTTTAGTCCTAATTTAGTCCTGGTTTAGTCCTGCTTTATTCCTGGTTCAGTCCTGCTTTAGTCCTGGTTCAGTCCTGGTTCAGTCCTAGTTTAGTCTTGGTTCGGTCCTGGTTTTAGTCCTAGTTTAGTCCTGGTTTTAGTCTTGGTTTAGTCCTGGTTCAGTCTTGGTTCAGTCTTGGTTCAGTCCTGGTTCAGTCCTGGTTCAGACCTGGTTCAGACCTGGTTCAGACCTGGTTCAGCAGTCCTTCATTAGTCCTGCTTTAGTCTTGGTTCAGTCCTGGTTTAGTCCTTCGTTAGTCCTGCTTTAGTCTTGGTTCAGTCCTGGTTTAGTCCTGCTTTAGTCTCGGTTTTCTGTTGGTTAAATCTCTGGTCTTGTTCATCCTTCAGAGGCATGTGATTTTGGGCTTTACATAAATACACTGAACTAAACTGAACTGGATTATTTATTTATT
Source organism: Periophthalmodon schlosseri (assembly GCA_000787095.1). Taxonomy (NCBI): domain Eukaryota; kingdom Metazoa; phylum Chordata; class Actinopteri; order Gobiiformes; family Gobiidae; genus Periophthalmodon; species Periophthalmodon schlosseri. Next base: position 13,327 of record KN470982.1, read on the forward strand.
TATTTATTTATTTATTTATACAGGGAACGAGAGCACGTAGACTCTTTTTCATTGGTGACCTGTTTAAAATACAATACAAACAGAAAATTAACCAAACAAATAAGTATATAAGAGTATATAATATATAACATCAAAACAGGAGCATATATGTGGATATACAGTTGAAACCAGAAGTTTACATACACTTTAAAAAAAGACACATATGCTCTTTTTTTCTTACTGTCTGACATGAAATCAGACTAAACTTTTTCTGTTTTAGGTCAATTAGGATTAACAAAATTATTTCTATTTGCTAAATGCAAGAATAATGAGAGAAGGATTTTTTTTAGACAATTTCTCATGACTTTCAGTCAGAAGTCAGAAGTTTACATACAGTAAGATTACTATGACTTTAAGCAGTTTAGGAAAACGCAGATGATGATGTCATGTCTTTGGAAGCTTCTGATCGGTTTATTGACAACATTTGAGTTAATTAGAGACACACCTATGGGATGTATGTATTTGAAGGGTCATCTGAAACACACAGCTTCTTTGTGTAACATCATGGGAAAGTCAAAAGAAATCAGCCAAGATATCAGGAAGAGAATTGTGGACTTGCACAAGTCTGATTCATCCTTGGTGCAATTTCCAGATGCCTGAAGGTGCTACATTCAACTGTTCAAACAATTATACGCAAGTCTAAACACCATGGGAATGCCCAGCCATTATATCGCTCAGGAAGGAGACGGGTTCTGTGTCCCAGAGATGAACGTGCTTTGGTCTGAAATGTGCATATCAACCCAAGAGCAAAAGCAAAAGACCTTGTGAAGATGCTGCTGAAGCTGGTAAGAGTGTGTCATTATCCACAGTGAAACGAGGACTGTACCGACATGGGCTGAAAGGCCACTCTGCAGGAAGAAGACATTACTCCAAAAGAAACATAAAAAGCCAGATTACAGTTTGCAAATACACACAGGGACAAAGACCTTCTTTTTTGGAGACATGTCCTGTGGTCTGATGAAACTAAAATTGAACTGTTTGGCCATAATGAGCATCGGTATATTTGGAGGAAAAAGGGGGAAACTTTCAAGTCTGATAACACCATCCCAAGTGTGAAATACGGG